>JAVJIF010009383.1:0-212332 GCA_038442645.1 Agave tequilana
TGCTATCAGTTTAACTTGGAGCGATCAAACTCAGGGAATAAAAGCAGAGAAAATAGAAACGGAAGGAACAATAAGAATCAAGATAGGACCAAGATCACTTTAGAAGAAGAGTTGAATTCAGAGATATCAAAAGATCAAGGGATGGTTCCAAAAGAGAGAACGATCAATTTCAAATGGAGTCAATGTCATCGTATAGATAGTATATGTATATTGCAGTGTAAATATAACTTGTTTCAAGTTACTGGTATGAACTAGGTCCTCTTTTTATGTCGAACCTGGCTCTGATACCACAAAAACCCCGTCACGCCCCACTTCCCAAAATACGAGGAAACGAAGTCGCGACGAGAGTCGGCGACGTATATACGCGAGGAAAATACCCCACATATACACGTTAAGCCTAAATTAACCTGAACAAGTTATAGATCAGAACCATAATATTAACAATCACTGTAATATTACATATAAAGTCTACACATGATCCCAGATGAAATAAGGAATGAAAAGAAGCCAAGTATGATATACATGAATCAAAGAATAATAGCAGGAATAAGAAACTGCAAGAATACCAGAATCAAAAGAAAGAGCGTCCAGTTGCTCGCAAAGCGTACAGTCTCATCGAACACCTGCACAATAGAAACAGCCGTCCAATATCTGGACGTGCAAATCCAGGGTCGTCAGAAAGCGACCTGGTGAGTGTGTGTGTAAAGGGAAAGCTCGTGCATATAAACAATGTGCATAAAGTAATAACAAGAACAACTGCAGATATAAGAAACTAAATAACATGATAAATAACTGAACTGTAGTATATCTGATAACAACATGAATAAAGATATAAGACAACTATCACAACTGTAAATAAACAACTGATGTCTACATGTGAATCCTTACAATGTCACTAATCTGGTATATAAATCTGATCATGGTTATAGTCATATGTTTATCATAGTTATATATATACACAGCCAAGTGATTATAGTCAGTCACAATACATTATAACAGTTCATTGTCATTTATTATGTCAGCGAACACCAATTGCCACCGTAATAGACGCATCCCATATTACGCCTACTACACGTGTCAATCGATATCCTAAATTTATTGAAATTAATAGAAGAGACATTATCCATGCTTTAGATGGGTTCCGTACATACCCGGAACCACGCCCAATCACCTGGCGCTGAACCAGGTCCTACCGCTAGGTAGTCAATAACAATAACAATAACAATGTGTAAATAATAATGACAACAATGAACAATACGGGATGTCAGTCATCCCCCGGAACCCTGCAGTGGAACCGTATCTCTCGGCTGCGCAACCTGTATCCTAGGTCCACCTAAAATACAGACGCTGTCTCCTCCATCAATTTTCCAATCCCGGTGTAAGTTGTCAATTTACATTATTATTTATAACAATCAATATCCATGTTATTTCGATTTTTGGGACGATACGGTGACAGTAATAATATCAATGTAACAATAACAATGTGAACAGTATTACCGTATAAGCGGTAGAACAATAGAACAATGAAAGTGTTACGGTCTAATAATATTTTCCCAGTAACTTTCAATAACATGAATCCATACAATAACAGTCTAAACACCTCTAGTCATTATACAATCTCATATTAAACTGATCAAGATCACATCCACTGATATAAGTCTATAACTAATCTGTCGACTCATAATCTCAATAGCTATCCTCATGAACCTCAAACATCAACCTTATTAAGGTAATCTGGTACAGAAATCACAAGTCCCATAAATCAAATAATCAATTCTCTCATCCTAACGATCAACTTTGATCCTCAAGTCATCGATATATTTGAATCTCATTAACTGAAATACTACATATCCTGATACATATAATCAAATCCTTATATTTCAATCCGATCAAGATTATCACACACTCTCACTCTATCAAGGTCAATCACAGGATCCCAAAGTCAAGTAACATATCAGATATATATATCTAAGATCATCAGGTCAGGTCAATTCTAACCAATATCTATTCCTCAAAATCATATTCATCCATCTATATCCAATATCATAGCCCCAGGGGTAAGGTCCTCAATCCATAAAAGATCTAAGAACAGCAGTCATACCAAAGTTAGTCGACTAGGGGGAAGGAGCAAGTCGACTAGGATAAGGGTTAGTCGACTAACAAATATAATAAGTCGACTATAAAGGGTACTAGTCGACTAACAAGGGAAGACAAGTCGACTAACATATATAAGTATTGATCAACACAGAGGCTACACAACCTTCAGAACAGAAACTAGTCGACTAAGGCTATGATAAGTCGACTAGTATAGGAGTACTAGTCAACTATAGGAAATGCAAGTCGACTAACAGGAGTAATAGCCAGAAACAGAGAATACATGATCTGCAGGACAAACACCTAGTCGACTATACCTATAATAAGTAGACTAGTTTATGATATTAGTCGACTAACAGGAAATGGGGTAGTCGACTGGGGAGGTTATTAGTCGACTATAGGAAATGGAGTAGTCGACTGGGGTTGGTTACAGTCGACAAACAGAAAGTCATCAATTATTCTAAAGGGAAGCCTAGTCGACTAAAGGACTATGACAAGTCGACTAATAGGGCTATGAGTGGACTAATAAAAGGGGCAAGTCGACTAATAATCCTACCTGCATGCCTATTGTTTGAAATATACCTACACACATTCCACACAAATACATGTACATATGACTTATACACATCCATGCATCTTATTGAAGGCCCTCGATTCATCCAAAGGTAAAATACAATAATCCCATCATCCAAACTTTATTTCCAAAGTCTTCTAATAAACAAACACATGCATTGCATCCAGTATTTATCACGGCTCAAATAAATCAATTAAATTAATTCCATGTTGTTCTCTTTATTACACATGATACAAAATTACTTTTAACACCAATCAACCTCATAATTTTTAGCACATTAGACTTTACTAATCAAAGCTACGAATATGAGATTGATAAGGGTGAGGTAATCATGTATGACGTGGAACTGAGAAGACTAGGACTAGATGTGATTTAGTAGGACAATTCTCAACAATCAGCGTGTTGCAATTAACAATTGACATAAATGAGAATCTCAAGATATTCAGTTAGCATATCATTTGACTAGTAATTGGCCAATAGGATTGTTTATAGCAATCAACAACAAAATATCTGCAGGTGTAGGAAAGGTTGAACTTAGTTTTTCAAATACAAATTTCATAGACTTGAAAATGGTTACAGTATGAACAATCCTCAATATTGGCATGTGAAAGTCACACACCAGGAGAGGAAGAAGCAGTTACAGCTTAATCATAGAGAAAACAAGAGGTTGCAACAGATGCAGAGTTGAAGGACTTCATGTAGCATAATTTAGAAAAGCTTGAAATTCTCGTTGCAATATTATGTACATATTTCCATTCAAACAAAAAGCAAGCAGGACATAGTCATGTTACAATAAGTTTGGACATGTGAGAACAACAGCATACACATGTTGAATAGTTCACACTAACACAAAAATACAGGGTGAGAGAGATGGAAGAGAGATATACACTCACATTGGAGGGGCTGCAGGGGCGATCTCCGACGACGGGCTGTTGTGGTCGTTGTTGCGCTGCTGGTGCGCGCCATGGGGAATGGCCTGCAGACGCGTCGGATCTGCAGGGGATCCGGGGCTGCTGCGCTAGACTGCTGCGCGCGCAGGGGCTCACATCGAAGGGGGATCCGGCCAAGGGAGGGACTCGGCTAGACTGCTGCTGCTGGAGTTGTCCGAGGCTGCTGTTGGAGTGCTGTGCTGCCGCTGTTGCTGGAGAGGCGAGCGCTGGTCTGCCATCGGAGTGGCTGCGCAGAGGGGTGCGCCATTGGTGGTTGTTGCTGTTGGTAAGCCGAACTTGGGGGCTGCTGAATCCACCGGCGGAGGTCGACCAATGGGAGTAGCCGGGCTAGAGGAGGGTGGCTGATCATGAAGGAAGGGCTGCCGTGGCCTAGCTGGATGGTGGGTGGAGCTGCAGGTGGAGCTCAGCCAATGGAGAGAGTAGGAAAAATGGGGCAGCGAGCAATGGGTGAGAATTGGTGATTGCTTGGAGGTATGTCATGGGAGGAGGAACTCGGCAGCACTGGGCTGATGAGAAGGGTGATGCGCCATGGCTTGTTGGAGGGGTGGTTGGGTATTGGATTTGATAGGGATTAGGTTAGTTAGGATATGATTAATAGGATTTGATTGATTGAATTTGGTTGTTAGGATTTGGGATTATGGGTTAACGGGTTTCGGATCATGGGGATTGGGTTAGATTAGGTTAAGGATTAGGATTATATAGAACGGGTAATGGGTTTTGCTATGGGTATTGGTAGAGAGATAACCTAGTGGATGTGGGTATGGAATGTGACAACGGGTATGGGTTAACGGGTAGGATCCAAATAGGTAAGGAATAAGAGGCTAATCGAGAGAAAACACAATAATAACAATGATTAGTACTAATATTAATATTAATATTAAAATAATGAATAATACTAACACAATCATAATTAGCAATACTAATTACAATAATAATAGCAACACTAATAATGGTAATCATCAATATTAATAACAACTACTAGTAAAACAAGTAGTAATAATAATAATACTAGCAAATTAATAATAATACCCGAAATAAATTAGTAATAGTAACAACCACTACTAACAAAATAATCAGTAGATCAAAATGAATACTTTGAGAAAATAAAATACAATATTGCAACTAGGGATCTTACAGACATAATTAGGCCGGTGCATAGGCACAAATAGCTCCCACTGATCTTGCCTCTACCTGGATGATTAACTTGTGGCCAAAGTCTGCAATATACCGTCTGTGGATAGTCTAACCAGTTAGGAGTCGTGTAGGTCTAAGGTCTACCCTAACTTAGGATAGATTTTTTATTTTGTTTGTTTATTGTTTTATGTATTTGTTTTTGATATTTCTTGTGTGATATGGCTTATAACAATAAATTTTTAAATTTTAATGGTAATTCATATTACACCCCGACCTCTTTTAACTAAGACATTATCAACCCTGCATATCATAACTTTAACCAACCAAGTGTGCTGGATTGGTCTTATCCGAATCAATATATGCCCCAGTCTCAATACTATGAACAAGACTGGAATAATTATCACTACTCTTCACAGAGTCAATAGGGATGCAACTCCCCGAGTCATTTTATCAACTGCTATTCCAATATTCAACCTATAATTTTTTTAGTCATGATCAACTAATAGAAGAAAAATCTGAGACTATGAAAAGTATAGAAGTCATGACTGAGTTCCAAGAACAAAAGCTGAAATTGATGGACTCACAATTCCCACAAGACTCCCAAATTTAAGATCCTTACTCTTTGTTCCAAGTCCCACAACAAGAAAAAGAATTTATGGACTCAGATAAGAGTATGAAAAGCCTAATTCAGTCTGAAAATAATTTTTTCAATCTATTAATAGGCTAGAAGCACAAATGAGTCGTTATATCAACACAGTGGAAGATAGGAATGAGAAAACTCTATCTAACACATATTCGACCATTCCAGATTGCCCTAGCCATATTGATAGGAACGAATAATCTTGGTGTCTTGGAGACTTTGATCAAGACTCATTTCATCACACAAATTTGAACTTGACCAATCCAAACCTAGGACAAATTGGCAAATTTTCATTCAATGAGATTGAACTTAAATGTGAATGTGACCCTGATCCCCAACCTTGTGATTCAATTTTCATTTTCGACTTTATATTGACTCCGATATCATTACCCAAGTTGGACCAATTTCTGAAGCTGACATTTATTCCCATACCTATAGATTTAGAAATTGAATCACCAAATTTGGATAGTCACATTCCATTGATGGGAGAAGAATGTTAATTTCAATTCTTTGATTTGGACCTCTTGAATCGAAACAGACTCTCAAATGCAAAGTTGATTTTCCTAAGTTAGTAATGATTCTCAAATTCGACCGTTGGCGGTCGACCGACAAGTCATTTCTGACATGTTCTGAATCCAACAGCTATATTTTTAGACCCTATAATTATGGGTCCTTTGAGGCCAGATTTAACTAAGATTTTCAAGAGCAATTTTTTCCCATCAGCAAGTTTTTAAATAAGTTTTAGAGCTTCAAAATTTTATCTTTATGTTTTCAAAATTTTGAAAAAATCAAAGAAAATCAAGTTTTTGGGAATCCTAGTTTTGTTCTTCATTCTCTATATATTCAAGAGTTTTTTTCAAGCATTTTCTTTGTGTTTCTTTTTCAAAAGCTTTGTGCACTCACATACTTGAGCTCTTAATTGCTTATCTAACTTCTAGGATCTTGTTTGTGAGAGGCTATTGTTTGTGATCATTTGTGATCACAAAAAAATTGTTTGTGATCTTAGTGATCACTAAGTTGTATTTTCTTTCTTTGCTTTGTGCTAGGCTTTGTGCCTTCCTCTTGTATAGAGAGAGAAAGAGAGTGGAGTTGTGTACTCCCGATTTGTAATTGTAATTACTCGGTAGAGGTCCCTTTGTGGAAGGTCCTGTGTGGACATAGTGAAAATCTTTCTGTGTGAAGGTGGGGACGTAGAGCAGTGGTTCAAACCTCGAAACATATCCCGGAGTTTACGTTGATCCACTATCTCTCAACTCTCTCTTATATCTTACATTGCTTTATATTGCTTATATCATATACATACTAGATATAGTTTGTGTGCCCACACTTGTGTTCAACCAAGAGAGCTTTTAAAGCACCTCAAGTCTTAGTTTAGAGGAATCTCGAGGAGTAGTTTCAGAGCCCTTCACATGGAATTCAGGCTTACTCTTGGTTACATGCATTGTGTGTTAGCAATTTAGTTTTAAATTTTGCATCATTTGCACTAGATTTGCTTGTACACCTATTCAACCCTCTAGGTATACTTTCAATTGGTATCAGAGCTAGCGCCCCGATATTCGGTTTAACCACCTAAGAGTGTGATCCTTCATTGCTAATCTAGATTGTTTTGCACACATATAGTATATGCACTCATGAATTTTCTTGCCTCTCCCATGTATTATATTTCTAATATCGATATGTGAAAGTTTAAGATGAGTGCATACCTAAAAGCTCTAGGATTGCATATCTTTCTTGTCACTACCAAGAAATCTTATCTTGATAATGACAAGTCCCTAGAGACTAATACATAAGCCATGGAGGCACTAAAACACATAATAAGGAAAGAACATCTTTCTTTGATTTCTCATTGTGATTCTGCTTTTACAATATGGAACACATTGACTTCTCCCAAGGAACAAACGACATACATTTTGGAGAAGGAATCTAACGGAGATGGGTCCGACGAAGCTTACTTCATGGTCTAAGGGAATAACTCCCTTGAGGTAACTTCAGACACTCAACTAGATGATAGTGATATTCTTCATACAATGATAATAATATAGATGCACATGTGTTGAATGAAGAACTTTCATTGTTTTGTGAAAATTTGTTAAAAAAATATAAACTTTTGAAAAAGAAAAATTTGATTTAAAAAAGAAAATAAAATTTTGTTTCAAAACTTGATGCGGTCTTGCAAGAAAAGGTTGAGGTTTCAAATGAAAGAGATTCATTGAAAATCTAACTCGACCTTACTTTAAATGAAAATAAAATTTTAAAAAATAAAAATAAGCTTAATGAGGTTTTGAAGAAGAATGAGGATTTGTCTTTAAAACTTGATTTTGTTGCAAAAGAAAATGATTCTTTGAAAATAAAATTGTTTTAATTTCAAAAGAATTGGATTTAGTTTTAAAGGAAAATATTTCTTTGAAAAATGATTTTCTTCTTATTCTTGTCATGATTCTATTGTTATACCTCTTAGTAATAAGAATGCATGCTCCACATCTTCTTCAAGTATTGATAATAATATTTGTATTTTGAAGAAGAGTGTAAATTATTTAGGCTTAACTTTGAATCAATGTGCCATGAACCACATATGTTTGGAATTTACGTTTTGGAAGAAACATACTCCACATATTCATGCACACTATCACGACTTATACACGCTTCTCATGTTCACACACATGACACCATATATGCTCATGTGTACACTTATACACATTGTATAAGTAAGGGCCATCTTGTAAAATTTTGTTATGACAGAATACGGGATTTAAATTTTGTAAATAAATTTGTTTGGGTTAGGAAAGTTGTTAACCCCATGGACCTAAGAAAGTTTGCGTATCAAAATCCATTCCTATTATATTTGATGTAGGTGTGGGCTCTCACAAGACGTGAGAGTATCAGTGCCTTGATGGTGGATGCGTTTCAAGTTAAAAGATTATATTTTTGGATGCATCACTTTCAAGGAAAGTTTGGTGGAAAGACTACCATGGTTTGGTAACCATTTTTAACTCCCATTTTAGTTTACATCCTTTATATTAATGTTTTTAGCATGTCATGGTTTTCATGTTCATTATGTTAAATGTAATGTTTATTAGACTTGTGATATACATGTATAGTATTTGAGATACACCCATGTTCATATGAATTTATATTTTTGTGTTCTCACTTTAGTTTAACTATTGTGTATATCCTAGTGTTAATAATATTTACATTTACCCTGATAATCATATTTGTTTATGTTTTTTTGTGCTTCATATTTTGATTACTTGTTTAGATGTAAACTCTATTAAAACTTGTGTTTATACTTGTACATTTAGTGAGTTACACTTGATTATTATGTGTTTGTACTTTATTACTCATGTGTACTCATTAGATGTACTTGTATAATCTTGTTTTGATGATTCTTACATCTTTACTTATTTTTGTACATATTTTTTATGTTTTGCTTCATGTGTATGTTAATTTTGTCCAAAACTATAACAATACATGTCTATTCTAGAGTCACTTGCCTTCATGTAATATTCTTTTGTAGACTCGTTTATGTTTGGGATATGTATGTATACTTTAATTTTGACAAAACATACATATACCTTGAAGCTTGTTTAGTTTGATGAAAATTTTAGTTTTAATGATTTTCATGTTTATGAGAAAGGATTTTTGATTGAGCTTCATTGATTCATTTTCACGATTATGTTTATTACATGATTCTTATACTCTATGTTTGGTGTTTGCTCGTGATTTTAGTTTCATGAGCTCTTATATGCTTTATTGATAATAGAGTGTCGATGATCGTGTGATTTTCATATTTCATAGAATATATATTTGTTTTATTCCTTACTTGAAGGATTTCGTACTAGTTTTCAAAACTTTCTTAAAACTAGTTTCGTATTTTCAATTGGCAGAGTTTTTAAATATGTTAAAAATATTTTCAAATAATATTTTTGAAAATCCCTACCTTCAAAGGACGATTGGATAGGCGATCATGTCTTATGTATCCTTATTGAATATCTTTCAAACATGTGCAGTTTCTAAGGAGAAAGAGAGTGGAGTTGTGTACTCTAGATTTGTAATCGTAATTCCTCGGTGGAGGTCCCTTTGTGGAAGGTCCTGTGTGGATATAGTGAAAATCCTTCTGTGTGAAGGCGGGGGCGTAAAGCAGTGACTCGAACCTCGAAATATATCCCGGTGTTTGCATCTGATCCACTCTCTCTCAACTCTCTCTCTCTCTTATATCCTGCATTGTTTTACATTGCTTATATCATATACATGCTAGATATAGTTTGTGTGCCCACACTTGTATTCAACCAAGAGAGATTTTAAAGTACCTCAACTCCTAATTTAGAGGAACATTGAGGAGTAGTTCAAGAGCCCTTCACGGGGAATTCCTACTCTCTCTTGGTTACACATTGTATTTTAGCAATTTAGTTTTAAATTCCGCATCATTTGCACTAAATTAGCTTGTACACCTATTCACCCCTATCTAGGTATACTTTCAGATAAATAGTACATGTCTTTAATAAATCTTGTATCTTCATTTGAGCCTTGAGTATAAGCTTGATAAGTAGTTCATATAGCTTTGAATATTGCACAAAATATTAGTACACACATTTTTTATTGTTGTCATCAAAATAAGAGATCTAACACTAAATTGATCAATAGTTTATACACGACGTGCATGACAACCACCAGATACAGAGTTCGAGAGGGTACAAAACGAGCCGAGACCTCTAAGCCTGTTGCTAGGCGATGTACATGACATCGAGATGATGAGGACCACCTCGGACATGACAAGCCTAGACCGTCTCAACCGTCTGTTAGGATGTATCAACGATGTCGATGAGTTGAGAATGAGGTCGGACTATGCTATCAACATACGCAGCCAGATTCTCAGACTGCCCCTACACGAGGGCGAGGGCGAGGACGAGGGTGAGGTAGACCTTCACGTCCATTAGCTTATTTGTATTGAGATTTTGTGACTTATATTATTGAAATATGAGTTTGATATAAGTTGTGATACGAGTTTAATATAGTTGAAATTTGTGATTTTTATATGAGTTATGATGTGAGTTTAATATGAGTTGAAATTTGTGATTTTGATATGAGTTGTGTTATGGGTTTTATATGACTTATAATATTGATATATGAGTTTGATATGCATTGAAATTTGTGATTTTGAGTTTGATATGAGTTATGATATGTATTACTTTTTGTTAAACAATGACATAATTTAAGAAAGAGTTTGACTGAGAGCTGTCAGAGCTTGCTACTTGGTCCAGGGTTACCAACCCTCGACCAAGCTTTGGAAACAAAAAAAAAATGACACTTGGCTCGATGTTGGAAATAAATTTGGGAGGTGTTGGTTTTTGGAATTAAATTTACAAAGTGTATTTATCAAAATCGAACGAAGCGATATTTTCTTCCATAATTCCTTCACAAAAATTATCCGTTTATCCATCTTCATCCGCACGAAAGTGAGAGAGAGCAGCGCCTGCTCGTCGTCGCCCCTTCATCGTTGCCGCCCGCATCCTTTTCCCTCCCCCCTTCTCATCTTCCGCCTCATCCTTCCTTTTCCTCCCCCTCCTTTCATCTACACGTGAGAGAGAGGGGGGGGGGGGGGGGGGGGGGGGGGGTGCACATCTCTCCCCTCATCTCTCCTCTTTCTAGCCTCCTCCTCCTCCCTCCTTCCCTCTCCTTTCATTCCGGCGTGAGAGAGACAGAGATAACAACGCCCCGGGTCTTCCTCCCAACCGGTGTACTAGTTCAAAAAATTGCCCCACAAAGTAAGCTCCAACAAAAGGATCCAATCCCCACCGTCCGCTTCAATCTGATCATCTCAATATTTCACTCCATCTCCAGCAACAAAAACCCTTGCAAACCCCCAACCGCAAATCTCATTTTCCCCCCCGCTCCAACAAAAAATGGCCCTCTCCAAACCCCTCTTCTTCCACCTCAAAACCCTAAAACTCTCCCTCCCCCATCTCCGTCTCCCCCTCCCCTCCTCCCTCCGCCTCCTCTCCTTCGCCACCCCCGAGGACGCCGCCGCCGAGCGCCGCCGCCGCAAGCGCCAATTCCGCATCGAGCCCCCGCTCTCCTCCCTCCGTCACCAGCAACCCCCCCAACAGCGCATCCCCTCCAAATCCCCTCCCAACCCAAACGCCCCCAAGATCCCGGAGCCCCTCTCTGCCCTCGCCGGCGGCCGCCTCAACCTCCACAACAACATCCTGAAGCTGATCCACGAGAACGACCTTGACGAGGCCTCCCTCCTCGTCCGCCACTCGATCTACTCCAACTGCCGCCCCACCATCTACACCTGCAACGCCGTCCTCAACGCCCTCCTCCGCCAGTCTCGCTACTCCGACCTCCTCTCCCTCCACCGCTTCATCACCCAGGCCTCCGTCGCCCCGACGATCATCACCCAAAACATCATCCTCCAGGTCTACTGCGACTGCCGCAAGACCGACACTGCCCTCGAGCACTACCGCCTCCTCGTCAAGGATGACTCCCCGCTCAATCCGTCTCCCACCACCTACCGCATCCTCACCAAGGGACTCGTCGACAACTCAAAGATCGACCAGGCTGTTGAGCTCAAGGACGACATGCTCGCCAGGGGCCTCTGCCGCCCCGACCCTGTCGTCTACAACCTCCTCATGTCCGGGTTCATCAAAAAGGGCGAGCCTGATCGCGTAATTGAGCTGTTCCAGGAGCTGAAGGGCAAGCTTGGAGGAGGGAAGATTGAGGATGGGATTGTGTATGGGAATTTGATGAAGGGTTACTTTGCGAAGGGTATGGAGGCTGAGGCGATGGCAGTTTATGAGGAGGTTCTGGGGGCAGAATCCAAGGTCTGGTTCAATGCAGAGAGTTATAATCTGGTGCTTGAGGCTCTGGCGAAGAACGGGAAGATGGATGAGGTGGTTGGGTTGTTTGATAGGATGACGAGGGAACACAACCCCCCGAGGAAGCTTATGGTCAACTTGGGCAGCTTTAATGTGATGGTTGATGCGTTTTGCTCGATCGGGAGGTTTGGGGATGCGATTGCGGTCTTTGGAAAGATGGGGGAGAAGAGGTGCAGCCCAGATACACTGTCATATAATAATCTTATTGAGCAGCTTGGTGCGAATAAGATGGTTGCCGAGGCGGTGGAGCTTTATAGAGAGATGAGTGAGAGAGAGATTAGCCCTGATGAGTACACCTATGTTCTGCTGATGGATGCATGTTTTGGGTGGATAGAGTTGACGAGGCGACTGGGTACTTCAGGAAGATGGTGGACACGGGACTAAAACCCAATGTGAACTCGTACAATAAGGTTATGGGAGGGTTGGTGAATGTGGGAAGGCTGGATGAGGCGAGAAAGTTCCTTGATTTGATGGTGGAGAAGGAGGTGAAACCGAACTTAACGAGTTATGAGATGTTGGCTAAGGCCTTTGCTGAGGTGGGCAGGACAGATGATGCACTAAAGGCGGTCAAAGGTATACTGTTGGATGAAAATCTGAGCTTCAGTGACGAGCTCAAGGAACTTGTGGAGGCTGAATTGCAGAAACAAGGGAAGGAGGAGGATATGGGAAAACTGTATGAGGAAGTAGAGAGAGAGAAGGCTGAGGCATTGGCCCGGGCAGAAGAAGAGAAGGCTAGAGCTGAGGCTCTCGTGAGGGAAGAAGAGGAGAGGAAGAAAGCAGAGGCTGCTGCCAAGGAGGCAGCTGCTGCTAGAGCAAGTGCTGCAGCTATAGAGTTATTGGCTAATCAGAATAAATTGTTTGGAAAGAAAGAAGAGAAGGAAGAGGATGCTCAACCTGTTTCTGCTAGTTCTTCTGTTGATGAAGAAGTGAAGAATGGTAGTGGATCAGATGAAGCCACTAGTGCTGAATACACAGATGCTACTGGTACAAGTTCTGCTGATGAGGGATCTCAGGGCTCAAAGGGAGAAGAAACAAAGAATGAAGCTGGAGAGGCTGCTGAACAGGTAACAGCTTCATGATTTTGAGTTCTGTTGCAGTATTTGTCTGGAGACCTTGAGAAGGAAAGCATAGGTTTTATGTTGGTCCTTGATGTGCTGAAGGACATCAGAATCTTTACCATAACATATTGCTTCAGTTAGTTCATATTGTAGGAACGGTGAGACATCACTAAAAAGTTTGTGTTGTTGCAAGTTTTAAAGTCAGGGCGTGTTTGAACTAAAGTCTTAGATTAGTAGAGTTCCCATCCACTATGGTTTTAAATAACTTCAAACTCCAACTTTGCATATTTGGATTAAATGTCTGTTGCCATTGCGCTGTATAGCACTGATTACATGAAACATCAATTGCTATTCTATGTTCTTTGGGTTATTGTTTGACATCAATTCCTATTCTATGTTCTTTGGGTTATTGTTTGCAGTATATGTGGCATGATTTCTCATATGTTTCATTTTTTTTTCTCTTTGGGGGCACTATGTGCAGGCTGCAAGAGAGTTGTCTGTCTGATGTTTTATCTTGCTTGTGTCTTGACTTCACCTACTGTCTTATTTGAATTATTTTTTCTTATAGATGGTTCTAAGGAATCCCCAAGCAGTTAAAGACTAAACACAAGTTCAATCACAAAATTGGTGGATTCTGATATCCATAGGCGAAATCATTTGGGTTTTGAGGTATCCGAGACGATATCAACACTATAAAATCAGCCAATATTGACGGCTGAGATTGGCGATATTGATGATACTAAAACTTATACCGAGATTTTAAACCTTGGTTTTAACACTTGTCTGTGTTATATTTCTAGTATATTTTCTTTTACCAAATTATGGCATTTGGATATTTTCTTGAGATTGTTGCATTGCCTGTTCTATTCTGAGTTTTTGAACATCAATCAACTGGTAACTGACAAAAGAAATGTAGGCAGTTATTTGGCTCACAAAGTGTTTTAGGTACTCTATATAAAATTTACTTTGAATTTCCAAAGATATTCTGTGGTATGGTAGGAAAATGAAAATTTTCTTCCTTGGCTATGTGAATAAGAAACAATAATGATCCTTGGGCACCTTGATTCCCTTCAAATTTCATTTGTTTGATTGGTTTTTGTTTATATTTCTATCTTGTTTTTGTTTATATTATTTTTTATATTTCTATCTCTCATGGTGCAAATTGAGTCTAAGTTTGCCATATTGGCATCAGTTTGTTTTGTTTCCTTGAGTGAAGTACTTCAAAATATTTTCATCCAAATATTAGAAAAAGTTGATGATTGGAGATGAGAATTTATGTTTCATGCTGGAGAATATGTGCTAAGGGGGTTTCTTTGTGCCAGATGCCTCATTAGCGGGCAGCTAATTGGGCCTTCCAAATTAACAAAGTCATCAGTTGCAACTAGTCATTGATTATGGGATTCTGATAGATACCTGAGAACCGTCATAATTTGTTGAATATTTTGGGTGTTATCTAAACACATTGATTTTAGTTTATTTGTTTGTTAGATTAGATGGTCAATGAGAGGACTCTTCACGACCCTCCAAGTACACATCAAGCAATCATGTCAAATGATAACAAGTTTTGTGGGAGTGATTGTTTATTGGAGGTGGCATGCATCTTTACTATTTCATAAATTAGCATATTGTATGCCGACATTCTAGTTTTCCCCTTAAGATGCATATCTTGGATTATCAGCATGGAAGTACCTTGGTAGAAGATGGCTTGGGAGAGAAAATCTCTGACTAGAAGTTCATCTATCTGCATTCTATAATACTTAATCTGTCATCAGGCTTTCTTGTGCATTAGCTAATACCACGCAGCCTGGACCTACGAGGAGCCAAATGAACCAAATGGAGTTTCCCAACCCCTAATGACACGAAGTCATGACTTTATGAAAAATCACCATTCCATAGCCATCTAGGAGCTTTATGCAAAGGATGTCAAGCCCAAATTATATTGAAAGTTAAATTTTATTTTATTTAATGATGGACTAATTGTGGAAATTCATTACTCTTGTTTTTCTTTCTTTTTTCTTTTAGGAAAAGGTGGGATAACAAATCCCCCTCCTTTGCTTCATCAAAAAGTACTTAGTAAAACACTAATTTGATTACTCGTTAGATATATAGATGCATACATATTCTCATGCAGTTACAATATGAAGCCACGTTATGGAAGGTTTCTTGGGGGCATGGTTTAAAATCTCGGAATTAGTATCGGTATTGGCCTATAGTTTTTAACATCAATACCGTCAATAACGACCATCAATATAAGTCATATTGGCAATATCTGTCCTGATATCAGCTGATATTATAGAGTTAATATCGTATCACGCACATCAAAACGCGATATTGCTGATATATATTGGAATTGGCCGAAATTTGAAATCATGCTTGGGGGGTTTATATGTGCTGTTGCAATGATACACATATACTTGAACCCACATGATACGTCCATGTAACTCCTTAATGCATTGGAACATGTAACCCCTAGTGTCACACAGAGATGCGACGTGATCCTGTTACCTTGAACCCGCATGATACATCCATGTAACTCCTTGCTTTGGAACATGTAACCCCTAGTGTCACACAGAGATACAACGTGATCTTGTTACCTTGTGGCTACCAGTGTTCTTGGTTAGGAGACGCACTAGGTCGGTCGATTCTAGCCTCTTGTTGAGGAAGCATCCTTTTCCTATAATTATTGGTCTATTCTCATATTATGGATGGTTCAAGTTGATTCTTCCTTGTGAGCCAGTTGGATTTTCATCCCATATAACTGAAATAGGGCACTATTCAGTATAAGAAAATTATATCATTATGGAGTTATAATCCATCCAATCTGTCTTTTTGAAACCTAAATTTATTCTTGGCTTTTGTTGCCTTACAGTTTCTTGAGTTCAACAAATGAAGAAAGCTTCTTTTTCCTATGTCAGTAATCTCAAACACTCATGAAAAAACATAAAATCTAAACTACATTTGCATATATTGTGTGTACACCAATGTTCTGAGAAAGATCAGGTTGATATTTAAGACATGTAATTAACTGTCAAACTTCAGTTTCTCCAGGCATATGTAAACTTGGCATGATGTTTAGTTTCCAGCTTCTTTTCCCTTTGGTACAACTGTTGATTTTCTTCCTCGGAAGTAAACCGTTGTTGTTGAACTTTATAAGACAAAGGGTCTAATTTCATACATACATGGCTAGTATGAAATTCTATTATCTGATTGTGCCACCAGAGACACATAAACTATCTTCACTCCTTGTTCCTCTTTCTTTGCAATTTCAATGTGTCCTTGCCTGTTTGACAATTCTGATTCTGTTCACAATTCTGATTCTAGGAAATAGGTTTAGGATTCAATTTTCATTCAAAAAACATATTTGGCAAATGGAAAGTTGCTCTTAGGAATTATGAAGGATGACATCCCCACTTCCTATGTTTTGGCAGTTGGGTTTAAGAAGGATGTTGGAATTTGGAAAGGAGGTAGAAGAGAAGGCTAAACAGGTAACAAAAAGGAATAGAAATTGTTAAAAGGGCTCAACCCTCGTGTTTCCACTTTGTAAGATGTAAACTCAATATGAGTACTCCTATGTGAGAGGATGGGCCCACAAAATTGATTTACAATATGCAGTTACCTTTTCCCTAAACCATTTGCCAAATACAAGATCCCATTTGCTGAACAAGCTCAGTGTGACCTGTAATGTATTCATACCCACGTCATGCTTATGCTGTTAAGTTGTTTTGAGTGCAAAGGATTTAAATCCAAACCCTGTCTTGTTCTTTTTTATTTTTTTTTGAAATGTTCAGAAAATTAGTATGTAGTGTATTGTATATGTTCCCATATTCGTGTTTGTGCCTCACGGTGGAGTGACCAATTTTGCTTGGCGAGTAGATGCATAACCTCTTCCTCTGACTTCATTCCAAATTCTTTAAAATGCAAATGTAGGTAGAGGAGAGTACTGTTATAGAAACGCAAAATGCTTGTTGGAATTGAATCTTCTTCGAAGCATGAAACCAAAATACTATTCTTAGATTTACTAGCATGATTGATTTCCTTTTCGGTTGAGGGTAATGTAGGCAAAGGAAAAATCCAGTTATAGAAACCTAAAATGCTAATCGGAATCAAATCTTGTTAGAAGCATGTGAAGAGGACATTAATGATAGCTTGATACGTGTGGCACTGATAGATGATACTTGGTAAGAGATGTGGAGAATGATTTGAGTCCTTGTGGGTGTGATTATGGGGAGTCCGAGTGTACTATCTTTTGAATTAGAAGTTTAGAGCCTTGTCTTGCTCATTGTTACTTGAGCAGGAGGGGTCTCGTGTTAAAGTGTTAAACTAAGGATGGTTTTAGATAGGTGTTTGCTTGCTGCCTAGTGCTTAGTACAGATACATGATATGAATACGACCAAGCATGAGTACAGAGATACGACAAATACTAAAAATTAAGGGTACAAACACTTTTACACGAGGACGTGTGATCGAAAGTAGTATCTGACACGTATCTTTCAAGTGTCATATATCTATCTGACTCTGGTAGTGGTAGGTCTTCTTTGTCAAATTATCTGTGAAACATTGCTTCTCGAGTATAGTTGATTAGAATTTAGGAGAAATGAGACTTGTGGGATGTTGGGGTTTTTAGTCTTCTGACTTGTGATTTGTAGTCACTAATCACAGAGACGAGTAGCGTAGCTGGTACAGATACTGAGGAGCATTGGACATGTAGCCCTCTGAAATTGACTGTTTAAATTACATGGTATTTATGTATATCCATGTTTTAAGCCATGATAATGGACTGTCTAAAATAACATGAAATATTTATGTGTATCCGTGTTTTAAGCCATGACAAATGATGCAGATTGTGTTGCAGAGGTAGGGAGTTTGAGTTCTTAAGCCATCACTGGAGGAAATTTCCTCCCATCACCCATTTTCCATTTCCTCCCTCCCTCCCTCCCCCTTTGAAAGCATAAATAATGGTGAAGCATTTAACTCATTGTAATATCAGATCAAAAATACCAATGACATGTAAATTCTTTAGGGAAATATGGAACAGGCTTCCTCCCCTCACTTAGTTGCTCGAGGATGGGTACCGAATGGATCGACAAGTCTTATATTTGGGTGTTGGGAGAGTGTAGGAAGGGGCAGATTTCTGCTGGACTATAGATTATCAGTGACACATGAATCCCTAGTCTCTTGTAGGCTTTGAAATGATGCAAGGGCTGGCTAGGGATTATGTCACAGCTGATTGGGCAAATTCTGCAAGGATTCAATGTGTCTAAATCTGTAGGCCATCATATATGAAATGTAGTAGATATAGGCGCAAGTTCGTGGTGATTTTGATCGGAAATATGGGCGAGTCCATGCTGTGAAGGTTTTGTTACTGGCGCCGCAGTGAGAGGTCTGAGATAGTATATGAAGAATGCAACTGTGGTTGCCATGTTTATAATAGTTAGGTGCCATTTGGTTAAGTATCTCAACTGGGGAGGGATTTAGTCTGCAGTTTGCTTGCATCTTTTGCTTAATGGAGAACCAAAGTGGATGGATCACTCTTTAGCCTGGGCTATGAAGTTCTTGCACTAGTGTTTAAGATGGTAGCAAGTACTGTTTCCCTCGGAGCTTGTAATGAGAGAAGATAAAAGTAAATTTATGGGAATTATTCGTTGCGAGGACACCTAGGAGACGAGCAACAGTTTCCTGGGAGCAGAAAATCAAATCCCGTCTCTTTGGGCATCACCAACCTAGCGTCAAAATAGAGTAAAACTTTATTTTGATGCCAAATTTGTGCTCCAACCCAGCGTCAAATGCTAACTCCATTTTGGAGTTTACTACAATGTTGCGCCATATTTGACGCAGCACTGCAGCGATAGCGCATGGATTTTTTATTCATTTAAATTTATTTTTGGATGGTTTAATATTATTTGATGAAATAGATTAATTGTTGGGAATTGTAAAAAAGAATATAAAAGGAATATTCTTTTTAGAGTAAATGCAATGGATTGGAGTTGAAGAGGAAATTTGGTGTGACACCAACTCCATTTTTAATAGAAAACTAACTCTATTTTGAAGTAATGGGTTGGAGATGACCTTAGAACTGATGTGTTTTGTTTTAACTACCCATTTCCATTGATCCTTCTCACTATGTCCGCGTGTGTCTGTGTGGTAAATTCTTTCCTTGTTTATTTTTCATATTAAAAAGTTAAAACGAACAATGAAGCTGTATAAGCTATGGCTTATTCTGTTAGAAAAGGGAAAAGAAAAGAAAAGGAATGGTTTTTGTTCGACCTAAAAGCCCAAGCAATTTCTGCCATGCACTGGAAAGATTATTTGATCGCTTAGCAATTGGATTAAGCACCATTCTAGTTCAATTGAATTGCTTACCAAACCGAAGGATAGTTACTTTTTTAGTTCAATCACAATGATACATTGCAGTCCACAAGATATGTGAAGTTTAAGGATATATTCATGTCTAATGTTGCAGAAACACTTGAGATCTTTATGCATTCTCTTCAAGCAGTACGTGCGAAGCAAAAAACTAGAGAGGAGTTGCATGTATATGCAATGTCAACATGGAGGTCAGACTGCAATGATGCAGGCAATGCTCTTTTCTTGTTCAACCAACTATAAGCAGATCAGAAGAAACAAGTGGGAATACACAACTCAAATGAACTACATAACCAAGGCAATTGATAAAATATACAAAGAAAAAGGTATGCTTCTCATAGAAATTCTACGCTAGAGTTTCAGACCTTGTGTCTGTTTCAATACAAACTTTTATTATCGAAATATTTCTCCTATACAAATTCAAGGCTGTAGACTGTCTTGATTTGATGACATCCACACAGTGAGTCACAATGTTACAAAGAGTAGCAAGCTGAGAGAGAAATAAAAAGCTCAAGTTGGTTTGTACATCCATCTCACTCTCCAGCTACAAAGATTTGGTATACAGACACTTGAATCGATATAACAATACCCAGACAAAAGAGTCGCAATATTACATAGAGATACAATAAAAAAGCTCAGACTCAGTTGTGCATCCATGGGACTTTAGCTACAAAGATTTGGTATGCAGACTCCTGGCTCGGAGTTTTGTTGCTCCTTCCATATCCGTCCAGTGACCCTCAGCTTCAACTCCTTCCTATCACCACCAGAGAAGAATAGTGCCATGTTTCTCTGGATTATGAGGCCATCATGGCTGTCTCGGACCTTGCGGTGGCTGTCTCTGATGCTCCTAGGGGTGCCTTCCCATATGAGTTTCCTACCATTGGTCCCAACCTCGAGGCTGTAGGTATAATTCCGAGCGTCATTCTCATCTCCCATAAACCGCAAAAATGCCATGTACACAGGAGCCATTCCTAGCTGGAAAGCCTCAAAATGCAGGCAAAAGTACTGCCCAAAACAGTTGAAAACCTGTGGAGAGAGGAAAATCAAGAGCAATGGACTGAACGATTTTTGATAAAGCAAAATGATAACATTTACTTTCAGAAGGATCACATTTGCCAAGCATGCTTTATAACTACGATAACTGAGTCATAAAATCTCACTTAGCTGCAAGTTCCACAACTTTTTTTTTTTGTAATTCCTAGATACCTATAACTATTGCTATCTATACCCAAATAA
This sequence comes from Agave tequilana, assembly GCA_038442645.1. Lineage (NCBI taxonomy): Eukaryota > Viridiplantae > Streptophyta > Magnoliopsida > Asparagales > Asparagaceae > Agave > Agave tequilana. The sequence continues at coordinate 20,925 of JAVJIF010009383.1, forward strand.
TATACTCCCTAACAAATAACACAAATAGATTCCTCCTGAGGTGCGATGGCATGATGGCACATAGCTCTATGGATCCCATTACCACATATCTGGAAGCATGTAGCTTGACAAGACACAGGGTACAAGTATACAAGGGGACATTGAAGGGAGAAAAAGGAAACATAGTCACAGAGACCAGATTCACAGCTAAAGTTTCCTGTACTATTTTGCAGATAACAAGTTTAGTATATCTGCCAGATTTCTTTTATCATTTTTGTGCTGAGTGCTAGCATAATAAAATGTTCTTCAAAGGTAAAGACACTGAATTAACACATGGAGCACAATAATAGGAGTGATTTTAAAGAGCAAAGAGACTCCAAGAACAAGTGGGCAAAGGATAATACTTACTGTCAGCATCCAGGTGGCGTTCTCAACCTCTCGTGGATTAGATTTCACATACCGATGGTTGAAGGTGCAACCAGTGTGCATGTCCACTTTGTGATCATCCCTTAAATGAGCAACCAAGAATGGGATGTCACCTACGGTCGAACATTCTGATCCTGCGTAAGGGCAGTTGTATGGCCTGAAGTTGCACTGAGCTTCATGCTTAAGCTTACTGTAGTATGGAAAGATTTCGGGGCAGCCCAGCGAACAGTACTTGCAAGGGAGCTCAAGTGACTCTGCAACCTTTTCCAATGCTAAACATCGAATGTCCCCAAGTTCCTGTCTACAAGTAGGGCAACGGTTGTGCACTCTAGTTTTACAAGTCGAACACAGTGTGTGCCCATTATGGCACTGCATCAAAAAATGAAATCAAATTAGAAAAAGAAAATAACAGTGTTTTCCTTAATAAATCACATGGTTTTGTTTTCCATGATACATAAATATAATCCTAAATCAGCACAAATATTCTACTCATTTTATGAAGTAAAATCAATATGTAATCATAGCAAACAACAAAAGCATGAATTTGACATCCACTTGACAAGCAAGCATTGCTGAAAGGTACTGCAGATCAAATATATTATATATCAGAATGAGATGCCTAATTCTTACAGTGGGAGAAGGGTTGCACAATTTAAGAGAAAACCCGAGTTGACAAGCAGATTGGGAAACATAATACGCCACAGAAGACTCCAATGCACATATTATAAATTAGGTCATGAGCAACAAGAGAGTTCACTAACAAACAGTAAAGAAACACTATATCACAAATTTTAACCAACGAATAAGGCTTGTGCCCATAGATACGAATTGTTGTATTCCTACACCGACACAGGTTTTTGGACATGGAGATTCTCTCAAGGACACAAGTCACAAGGCACAGTTGCATACATGTTTATTTGTGAATATGTGTCTGCTTGACATATATTTGTTACGTTATACATTGTGTTTGTATGTGAAGGAACCTTGAGCATAAATAATTACACCACAAATTTAACTATAGTTTTTTTTATAACACCTACAACACTCAGCCTATGCATATTCTTCTCGAGAATACAGTACTTGGTGGAAAGTGATAGATAAGTGTTAGATAGGTGGCCAAGTCATGCCAAAAACAGATGGACACAGCAAATTATACCAGAGGTAATGTTCCACATATCATAGACATAGTTACTGACAATTGAATGGTAAGAAGAAAAGAATTTTCTCCATGATCACGGGGACACATTGGCATTAGGACTTTGATAACTTCATCAACATGAAATATATAGTAGCTTGGTGAATATTGCCAATTATTACAGTCTTGCATTATAGAAGCTGTAAATCAAAATTGGAAAAAAAAAAAAAAAAAGACTAGCTCAATCAAACACAGACAACAGAAAGAAATAATCATTCAACTTGCACATGTGCCCGGGATGCGGGTTACAGAATTTATCAGCGCACACATAGTGCATAGGCTAGTAAAAAAGAATATCCTACAACTATAAAATTGAAGGATCGTGATACACCCGTTTGAAGACGTAATAGCAGGGACCAGCTGAGGACTGTTCAGTTTGGTTCAAAGCTAACCAGAATCTATTCAATTGAGTCAGTGTATGAAGAATCTACACCTAGAACTAAACTAAATTATATGATACTCAAAACCAAACCAAACTAATTCGGGTTGGTTAGACCAATTTTAGTGTTACACCGTCAAATAATGTCAGATCAAAGTGATGAAAAAGCTTTAAAATTTCAGTTGAATCTTCAAATGAAACATCATGTATGAGAAGATATGACCAAAAACATTTCCGCAACAGGTGAATAATATAAGGCTTTTTAACCTTGTGAGATTTGGGTTATACGACACGAAATGTTAAACAATGAAGAAATCAGATCAACCCTGAACCTATGACTATCTGAATCTTGAAACTGCTTTACTACACACAATGTATACATTTCATGAGGGAGGATTGGTCCTCATGTGGGGTAGGGTAAACTGATACCTGAACCATAACCTAACAAGATTCTATAGATAGCAAAAGTTCAGAACCAAATCAATAAAATTGATTACAACCAGACTACCAAGGCAAAGGCTGGTCCATGACAGATCAAGGTGCATTTGATGCATGTTCTCAGAATGACTGAACTAAGTTGCATTCCAAGATAATATTATAGCTCTGCCTATTTCTTTTTGCTGAATGTATTATGATTTTTTAGTTCGAGTCATGTTTGGCCGTTTGGGCATTAGGTCATTAAGCTGGTTAGCATAACATGAATGAATGGATCGTGTTTGGATTTTTTTTTTTAAAGTTTAAATGATGCTTGCTCCTGTGTCTTCATGCTTCCTATTTCTGTAGCAAACGTGCTATCATTAGCAGCAGCACCAAGCACATGCCTAAATTGACAGATTATATGGTTAACAAATATGCTAAATGAAATTAAATAAAGCTAAATTAGGTCATGACAAATTGTAGACGCAGAAAAGATCAAATGGTAGTTAGATTAGAGTTACAGTATACCCGACTGATATCCTAGAAGAAACTGTTTCAGCAACTGAGTCCGAAGGAGATTCAAGATGGACAACAAGAGCTATATTAAAACATCTTGGAGGCTAATTCCCAAATAGACCCTCCCGAACCATCTAAACTAACAGCTACCTATTCCTAGACTTATAATTCTTCCCATTATTATCTTTGTTTAGCATTTTTAGCATTACATAAAAAAAGTAATCCTCCCACTTCTATCAGATGCATCATGTCGGAGGAGTAACTTTCCACTGGTTTCAATTATTTAACGTGCTCATACAGCCAAAAAAACAAAAAAAACAAAAACAAAAAAAAAAACCCACTCCACACCAAAAACGAAAAGAAAGAAAGAAGGAAAGGTTTGGACCGCGACATGGTTTAAACCTTAAAGCAGGCTTGCAACAAAACAAGAATGTGAATGCTAATTATTCAGAAGGTCAAGATTTCCTTTCCAATCAGTAGAATATAAGTTGTCTAAATAGCTTTATCCAAATCAAAGAGTTAAACTCTTACACATGTTTAACCGAAAGAAGGCCCCGTGACATGTTTTGTAATACATGACTATTAGTCTTACAATAACAGATATAAGAAAGAAACAAAGCAGATAAGCTAGTACTAATATCTAATACTTAGAAGGATGCAAAATTATATGCGTAATCTTCTTCTCAACCAGTTCAGGTACTGGAAAGGTGTAAAACTGACAATTAATTTGTCAATAAGGCAGAATGCCACTGGAGGGAGGGTCTTACAAAGGCACTGGTGCTAACAATATAGAATATACTGTATTGACAAGACACATATTCACAGGATCTAGATAATCAAGCTATAGTTTGAAATCTACATATACTTGAAAGGCAAGGTTAAAAATTAGATTAGTACAAGCAGACATAGTTTGAGGCAATGTTCTACGGGGTAACTAACTTTCCAATCAACCTTGTACATCATAGCATATGAAAGTGCAGCAACAATGACGGAGAGATAAATAAATCCTATTGGAGATAAAAAGGAAGTCAGGCTCATTGATCAAAATTTAGCAGACAGAAAAAGTGAATACTATGTTATAACAAAATGGACCCAGACACATCATGAATCTGTGCGCAAGATCAGGGGATGAGAAGGATATGGCAAATACACAGAACAGAAACCTTTTTTAGCTTAAACAATACAGTTGACCATAGAACTAAAAAATAAGCATAAGCAAAACTCCATAACATCCCATGCATTTTTTGGAATAACATGTGCAACCAGAGACAATATGGGTTTACTATATACAGGGGAAAAAATGGAATTTTTGACAACATATTGCAATAAAATTGTCTAGAACCAAGCAAAGAAACCGTATACTACAACATGTCCTGAAGCTTTGTAATACAACTTTAGTGTAGTATCAGAACATTTTGATATACATATTGACTACTATATCAAAACATCAATAACGGGATCTATCAAAAATATAAAAGTTCCTAGTGTTTCAATAAACTTTTCAGTTTTCTCTTATGATGAAGCTAGCATGACACAGAAATCCAAAGCAAAATTATCCATAGGGGAAAAATAAAATAAGCACAGCACCAATGACACTGTGACTCACAAATATCAGGAAATGGCTCATAACAGCTTCTGTATGATAGCCATAATCATCAATTTTCAAACTCACATCATCGAATGTCCAATCACAAGCAAGTTCTCATTCAACCTAACAATGACATGCATGTCCTGTGAGCTAACTTTTAGCATTTTATTGATAAGATCTTCATAAGTTTATATAATGTTCTTTTGTTTCTAATGAATTCTTCCACAAAAATAAACATTGTCTTGCTGATGCATATTCTGAAAATACTCTGAATACCGCATATGAAAAGCTTTAACAACGAAAATGGAAAAAGATAAATTTTTTGGCGCCACTACTCCAACCTATGACTTTTTAACAGAAGAGAATCATCATATATCAATCCATTACTACCACTAGCTTATATCTACTCCAATTAAAAGAAAAGCACTCTCAGGGAGCCAGGAACTTTCTAACTCCCAACCCAAAACACCAAAAAAATGATGTAATTTATCGAACTTCCATCATAATCCTTTATATCTCCGCAGTACTCCAGCGCAATGCCTATAGTGAAAGAAACAACAATCTGTATTACCAAATGCTTTCAAATTCACATGTAAAATAGACCCAACTTAGACAATTCTAAAGAACTAAAAAATTGGAAATCTAAAAACACAAATCTAAATGCAACACCACCACCTTTTCACGCCCCTAAATTCCACGACTGAAGGCATAGAAACCATCAAAACACCCATTCTATTGTGCATCCAAACCTACATAAGAGCGAGTCCCATTCACAAACATACCACAAACAGAAATCCCATAAACAGACATAAAAGAGGGAGAAGGGAAGGTGCATGTGGAAGACAACCCATTTAAACCTATTTCAATATTGTATGCACACAAAGCAACATTCATCCCCATATCATACAATCCTAAAACTTCATCTAAAAGCACCCTCAAATCAAAATCTCACAAATCTTGATATCCAAAGCCTCCAAAAGCCAACATAAAGAGGGACAAAAGAACTCTTAAAACACAATGCATCACCGCCGGCACAAATTTTCAAATTTCTTCACCAACAGCACAACATCCATCCCTCTACTCCTCATTACTCCACTTGAAATGCATAGTAACATTGTCAAATGCTCCCAACTCACACATCAAATTCACAATCCACACAAAATCTCTCGTAGCCTGGAAACCCGAAACATTTAAAACATCAAAAGACTATTTTCTTTTAAAGATCATTTTGACAATATTTCCACCACCTTGTTATATCATCTAACTCTTCAACATAGAAACCATCAATACACTTCACCATCTTCATTTACACCAACATACGAACAGACCCAATCGAAACAAAGTCCAAAGAAGCAGCGAATCCGAAACCCCTAAAACACCCAAAAAGAGACGGGAAAAAATAAATAAATAAAGGCATTTACCCACTTTCTTCACCACCTATTAGAAACACAAATCCTCCTATAAATGCAATCATAAGACCAACCATCCGAATAACATACAACCGGAAACCTACATTCAGATTACCATACAAAATCTCCAGAATTCATAAATCCAGAACCTCCAAAATCGAACATAAAGAAGGAAAAAGAAACCTTTTGACCCAATGCATCAGCAGCCATTCAAATCCTCATTTCCTACATTAAATGCACGCAATTCATCAAAACACCCATTCCCACTCGCATTAAGTTCCACAAAAATCCCAATTAACACACACATAAACAAAAAATCCATAACCCATAAATCAGAAGCCCTTAAATTCCCAAATGCCTCAAGTCAAAAAATCTAAAACTAGAACAATAATCAAATCTCACCTGATGGATTGGTGGGTACATGGAATTGGTGCAGACAGGGCACTCCAGCAGCTCGTGGACGCTGCTCGCCGGGGGACCAGCGATCGCCGCAGCTCCCCCGCCGGCTGCGCCGCCTCGACCGGCGGTGGACTTGCTGGTGAACGGGTGTTGGTGGTGGGTATCGTCATCATCGATCCCGTCGGACGTCGACACGCACTCGATATTATCCAGATCCAACTCCATTATTTCTTCCTCTAATAAAAAAAAAAAATCAAATTTTTACGTAATAATTACATAATATGAAATAGACTTCTCTCTCTTTCTCCCCCCTTCTTCTCCCTTGGATCAATCAAAAGGAAAGAAAGGGAATTGAGGAAGAGAGGGAGAGGGAAGGAACAGCAATGGGAATCGATGTGAGAGACGGGGGGGTTGTGTCTCTTTTTCTTTTTTCTTTCTCCTTTTTTTGGGTTCTCTCTTTTTCTTTTCTTTTTCCTGGGGCTGGGTTGGTGCCGGGTTCGAAGGAATTAAATTAAAAAAAATGAGAGAGTAGAGATAGAGTGAGTGACAGTGAGAGAGAGAGATGATGAGAGCGGTGATGAGGCCAAGCCAACGCAACCAACCAACCGATTACTGCTTTCCAATTGGTTTTTCTGTTTTTTTTTTTTTTCCCTTTTATCTTTTTTTATTATTATTAGGTAAATAAACAGAATATCTCCATGCCTTTTTTTTTTTAGGAGTATCTTGGGGGAACGGATATTGCCACCTCCAGCACCGATAAAAACCCTTCATGATTTAAGGCACCTCAAAATTAATAAAGGTCTCCTCAAAAAATTTAAAAATGACAAGAATATCCTCATCTTCTTCACCTCCTCCTCTCCCACTCTCACGGTGACCCCTCCTCTTCCCCCAACCTCCTCGGCTTCCCCCTTGCCGACGATTCCCCCTCCTCCCCACGACCTCCCCCCTCCCCGGAGACCCACCCCTCCCCCGTGCTCCCCCCGACCTCCCCGGGCTCGCCCCCTCCCCTGAGCTCCCCTCCCCCCCACCCCTTCCCCCTCCCCCTCATCTCCCAGAGCCCCCCTTTCTGTTTGGCCACTCGGCTCTGGCCTAACAGAATTGGAGTTGGCCTAACAGAGGGAGCTTTGTTCGGCCAACTCCGACCGAACAGAGCTCTCTCTATTCGGCCAGAGTGGCAGAACAGAAGGGGGAGGCTCGGGGGGGAGGGGTAGGGGAGGAGGCCCGGGGGGGAAGGGGAGAGAGAGCTGGGGGGGGGAGGCCGGGGAGGTCAGGGGAGCGCAGGGGAGGGGGGAGGCCGGGGAGGTCAGGGGAGCGCAGGGGAGGGGGGACACCGGGGAGGGCGTGGGTCACCGGAGAAGACGACGGAGAAGGATGAGGACGGAGGGAAGGAAGGAGGAAGAAGAAGGGTGTTTTGGACATTTCACTATAGGTGAAATGGGCAAAAAATATAATGACCTACTTGTGAATATTTAGGGGGGGACCTTTCTCATTTTTGGGGGTGGCAATGTCCGTTCCTGCATCTTCTTGCATGTGATAATAAGGAAGACGTGTGAAATTACAAAAGAGGGCCTCACAAACTCAACCGTTCACTACATTTGCAGTTTTGCAAAGAAAAATGCAGCTACTTTTGGCATTAAAGCGGAAAAAAGCTTTTTTTTTTTTGTTGAGAGAAATGCATTGAGAAAAAACTTATTCTTAGCAAATATAATAAACAAATAAAAAGAAAAACTTATTTTGTTCCAAGAGAGGATGTTCTTGAAACTCAAGGCTCTGGCTTGGAATTGTTGGGCTCTAGGATCAATCTGACAGCTAATCAATATCACTGAAATATCACCAATCTAATTTGCCAGGTCGGTTAATATCAGGTGGGAGGTTTTCCGTTCAATAGAACGTTCCTTAATTTAAGAACCACCTTTCAATTACCTTCCTTAGTTAAACACCAATTAGACTGGTATAAGTCAGTCTCAATATACTGAATATCAGTATAACCCCTGTATAAAGAAAATTAATTCACTTATACAGTACTTGGAGTGAGGTACGCTTAAAACGAATCTCCTTAAGACAATTACGTCTCCGCACCGGTGCTAACGGGTTACTGGATGCTAGTCTCCCAAGATACAACACTCCTTCACGGTGTTTGGATAGCACTACCAAATCACCGTACGGTCGAGCCGTAGTTAACCAGTACCTTCACAGGATTATTAAAGCAACGGGACTAAGACAAATTTTAGGAGAATATTACCTTTACTTTGGAGGAGCACCCACTGTACAGGAAGGAGGAAGCACTGTAGAGGAAGGAGGAAGGTAGAAGAATATTCTTCTTTAGAAGTCCTAGATTCAGACAACAATTCTTATTAAAGAATCTGTTGAATTTTCTGAGCCCTCTTTCAGAATGAATTTTGCAGAATCTCTTGGAAGCCGCTTCGGAAATTGAGTTACTGATTTCCCACTTCCCTTTGGAAGTTACTTCAGGACTGAGAGAGAGAGAGTGGATCTCACTTCAGAACTCAGAACGCAGAACGCAGAACGCAGAGAGAGTTTTCGTTGTTGGTGTGTCTTAATCGAGAGAAGCGGAGCGCTATTTATAGCGCTCCGGGGGGTATTATGGTCCGAACCCAACCAACAGTTGCAACGGTTCGTTTCAACCGCAGCAACCGCCCAACCACCGTGACGGTTTACAGACAGCCGTTACGCTGGGCGGTTCGGATCCGGAGGCGGAGCGAGTATGATCCGCGTGACCTATACCGTGAGACCCGGTTCAAAAAGAACCAAACCGGGTAGAGAACCCGAACCCAAGCCCGAGCCCGGCCCGGCACCAGCGCCGGCTGCCGCCAGCGGCGGCGCGTGCGTGCGCATATGCGGGCATGGTTTCCTCCCAATCGCGCGCAAAAACTCCAAGTATCCAAAGGGCACGCCCTTTGTTCCCATTTTTCTCTATTTAAACACTTCAAACTTCCATCCCATGGCCAATGTGGGACTAAATGCTTTTAGCTACCTTTAGTCCCATTTTGGCTTTGAACTAGGCAATCTTTAGATTTGAATATCTCATTCATTCGAAGTCGAAATTGAGCTTGTGAATATACCACGTTCATCCCCAATGGAAGGAGAACACACTCCAACCATCATCCAATTGATTCGATCAACGGATCTCGCCGTAATTCAATTCAAAGATTCACATATATTCTTCATATTCCCAACAATCCCCTGCAATGAATGAAGATTCAAGAAATTGACACACAAAAAGACTGATTCTATTGTGAAAGGTACTTTAGAAAAGAAATTGCATCAGGATAGGTGAACTAGGTCTTGAACCTTCCATAGCGAAAACTTTATCTGACTTACTGGCTAATCAGTGAACTAGGTCTTGAACTATTAGCCGTTAGTGTAGCCAAGTCAACAAGCTTCACACAGTGACTTTCCAAATCAACTTTGTTTCTCGGTTGTGTCTATTTTAGCCCTGGACATTCTTGGTTTCAGAGAGTATCTTTAGGGAATAACAGCCTCCATAGAAATTCCCAAAGAGCCGACCCAACTCTATACTCACATAGATGATCGTCCCATTAAGAGTAGTCTACTCTACTCCACTTGTTTAGTAACAAGATATAGGGATCATTAAAAGCGTTAAGCTTATCCTTAATCCACTTGTAAAAACACTTATGTGCACCTTAGGAATGGATTGGAGTCAAGCTCCTAAGTGCTTACTTGCTGAGTCAATCATAACTATTTTTTCTCTTGAACTTAGTCTGTGGGATCTCCAGTCGCTAAGTGAGGTTTCCATTAAGCTGACTCGGTAAGGTTAGGCTTTTAGACCCATTCCCCTCGATGCGCAATTTATACGCTCTCCACTAAACCTTTAGTAAGCGGATCCGCTAAATTATCTTTTGACGAGACAAAATCAATAGAGATAATTCCATTTGAGAGCAACTGCTTAACAGTATTATGTCTACGACGAATATGTCTAGACTTATCGTTGTATATAACATTTTGTGCCCTAGATATAACTGCTTGATTATCGCAGTGTATGCATATAGCGGGCACTGACTTTTGCCATAATGGTATATCTTCTAAAAATTGTCGAAGCCATTCTGCTTCTTCTCCGGCCTTATCTAAGGCTATGAATTCCGATTCCATAGTGAACGAGTAATACATGTTTGTTTGAAAGATTTTCAGGATACCGCTGCTCCTCCTAGAGTAAATACGTATCCGCTAGTTGATTTTGATTCCTCAGAATCTACAATTTAATTAGCATCACTGTATCCTTCAAGTACAGGTGGATACTATACATATCTCAAAGCATATTCCTTAGTATGTGTTACGTAACCCAATACTCATAGTAAAGCAGTCCAATGTTGATCACTAGGATTGCTAGTGTATCTGCTTAACTTGCTTACAGCGTAAGCAATATCGGATCTAGTGCAATTCATCAAATACATTAGACTTTCGATAATCTGAGAATACTCCAACTGACGTATTTCAGTTCATGTATTCTTATGAAGGTGGATGTGTGAGAGAAAATGATTAGTATTCTCTTTTATCCTACGATCCTTGAATCTTTCTATCATCTTCTCCATGTAGTGAGATTGAGATAGACTGATTCCATCTGGTGTTCTGGTGATTTTAATTCCTAAAATTACATCAGCAACCCCCAGATCCTTCATGTCAAAACTGTTGGATAATATTCTTTTAGTGGATTTAATAATTTCAATATTAGTCCCAAGTATCAACATGTCATCTACATAAAGACAAACAATGATACATGCATTTCTAACTGTTTTAGTGTAAACACACTTATCACATTCATTGATAGTGAATCCATCTTTGATCATGACACTGTCAAATTTCTCATGCCATTATTTTGGAGCCTGCTTTAGACCGTATAAGGATTTTATCAATTTACACACTTTGTGTTCTTAGCCCTTGACTATAAATCCTTCAGGTTGCTCCATATATATTTCTTCATTTAATTCACCATTTAAGAATGCCGTCTTGACATCCATTTAATGGATATCTAAGTTATGCAATACTGCAATTGCAATCAACATCCAATGGAGGTTATTCTTATTACTGGTGAATAAGTATCGAAGTAGTCAAGTCCTTCTTTTTGTCGATAACCCTTGTCTACTAATCTAGCCTTGTACTTATCGATAGATCCATCGGGTTTTAATTTTCTTTTAAAAATTCACTTACACCCAATTGATTTACTGCCAGGAGGTAAGTTTGCCAATTCCTAAGTATGATTACTTAGTATGAATTCTATTCGCTATTTATAGCTTCTTTTCACATTTGTGCTTTTGGGGTTGACATAGCCTCTTTAAATGTTTGAGGCTCGCTTTCAATAGCGTATGCTATGAAATCTGGACTAAAAGATTTTGAGATTCTAGATCTCTGACTTCTTCTTGGTTCAATTTCCGCATTAACAATTGGTTCCTCAGGGCTTTTATTCCTGAATGCCATCTCATGTGTTCTTTTCCTAGAAGTCTTATCTATTTCCCGTTTGTATGGAAAGATGTCTTCAAAGAACACAACATCTCTAGATTCGATAATCATATTTACATGAATATCTGGTATTTCTGATTTATGAAACAGAAATCTGTAGGCACTACTATTCAAGGCATAGCCTATGAATATGCAGTCCATAGTTTTTTGCTCCCAACTTAGTCTTTTTAGGTAATGGTGCTAGCACCTTTGCAAGGCACCCCCATATTTTGAGGTAATGGTAGAAAGGTTTCCTTCCATGCCATAACTCAAATGGTATAAGACCAAGTTTCTTGTGGGTATTCTGTTTAGAATATAATTTGCAGTTAACAGAGCTTCCCCCCACAAGTTTTGCGGATCTCCAGAACTTACGAGCATGGAATTGACCATCTCCTTCAAAGTTCTGTTCTTCCGTTCAGCAATTCCATTTTGCTGAGGAGTATATGGTGCTGTTGTTTGATGGATTATACCAAATTTAGCACATAACTCACTAAAATCATTTGATTCATATTCTCCGCCTCTATCGGATTTTAGAATCTTGATATTCTTATTGAGTTGATTCTCAACTTCGGCTTTATATGTTATAAACAAATTCATTGCCTCATCCTTACTGTTTAAAAGATACACTTAACAGTATCTTGTACAGTCATCAATAAAAGTAATAAAATATTTTTTTCCGCCTCTAGTTGGCATAAACTTCAAGTCACACAGATCGCTATGAATTAACCCTAAAGATTCTGTATTTCGATCAATTGAGTGAAATGAATTTTTTGCTAACTTGGCCTCAATACAAATCTCACACTTGCGAATTTCTTCCAAGTTGAGTTTAGGAATATATCCTAGATTAGACAAGTTTTTTAATGACTTGTAATTTACATGCCCTAATCTAGCATGCCATAAAGTAGGAGACTCAAGCAAATAAACAGAAGATTTTCCTTTATTTATAAGCTTCGGTACAAATACACAGACTTTTTATCTACCACTACAATATTGGCTTTAAAAAGTCCATCAACAAGATAACCCTTTCCCACATACATCCCTCCCTTAGTAAGTACAAATTTATCTGATTCAAAAATCATCTAAATCCTTTCTTACTAAGTATTGATCCAGAGATCAGATTCTTGCGGATATCTGGAACATGTAACACATCGTTCAGAGTAAGCTCTTTTCCAGATGTCCACTTCAGGATGACCTTGCCTTTTCCTTCAACCTTGGAGACGGCTGAGTTTCCCATGAATAGTTGCTCATCTTGCTCTAGTTTTTAATATTCAGAGAATAATAATTTCTCAGAGCAGATGTGTCGAGTAGCCCTAGTATCTACCCACCAATCCTTATTGTTGGTTGTCGATTCACTTCTGACATCACAGCTGAAGGCTTGGCGACGCATGGTCGGTCAAGTTTGCCTGTGGATGGTTCTTCTTGTTCTTTTTGAGACGGCTGCGACATTCATTCGCCTGATGCCCTTTTGTTGCAGATGTAGCAGGTTCCCTTGAAGCGCATGTTTTTGCCTTCTTGGACCTTGCCTTTGTACCCCTGAGAAGTCTTCTTTCGCTTTAAGCCTTTGGAAGTAAACGCTTTCCCCTTTGAGTCTTCGATCACATTGGCTTTGGCTTCATAGGAGTTCTTACTGCTCCTTTTCTCAGACTTTATGTTGTCCTCCTCGATTCGAAACCTCACAATGAGATCTTCCAACTTCAGCTCCTTGCGCTTATGCTTCAGGTGTTCTTGAAATCTCTCCACGCAGGTGGGAGTTTCTCTACGATCGTAGCAACCTGAAAGGTTTCAGATAGAATCATACCTTCAGTTTCTATCTCGTGCAAGATAAGTTCAAACTCTTGCATCTGACTGATCACAGTCTTGTTGTCCACCATCTTGTACTCCAGAAATTGTCCTACGACGAACTTCTTGGGACCGGCATCCTCAGTTTTGTACTTCTTATCAAGACTGTCCTATAACTTCTTTACCGTTGTGATAGGACTGTAGACATTGTAAAGAGAGTCATCCAGTCCATTTAAAGTATAGTTTCGGCAAAGGAAGTCACCTTGAGTCCATGCATCGACTGCAAGGACTGAGTCCCGATCAGTTCCGGGTTCTGGTGGATCTTCTTACAGGATTTGGCCAGATGCAGAGTTGTCAAGTAGAAGAGTATCTTCTATTGCTACCTCTTGAATTCTGTGCCATCAAATTTTTCTGGCTTCTCCGGCTTCAGGTTTGGAAGTGGAGTAGGCATCAAAGCTTGTAGTTGCATGTTTGGTGCCTTACTTGAGCTATCTTGATTAGTCTCAGACATTTTCTGCAAGTTCAAGCAGTACAGAAGTAAGAACTTCAATACTTATTTTCCTAAGATTGTTGGGCTCTAGGATCAATCTGACAACTAATCAATATCACTAAATATCACCAATCTCAATCTAATTGGCCGGTCGGTTAATATCAGGTGGGAGTTTTTCCGTTCAATAGAACGTTCCTTAATTTAAGAACCACTTTTCAATTACCTTCCTTGGTTAAACACCAATTAGACTGGTATAAGTCAGTCTCAATATACTGAATATTTCCTTGGTTAGATACCAATTAGACTGGTATAGTCAGTCTCAATATACTGAATATCAGTATAACCCCTGTATAAAGAAAATTATTCACTTATATTGTATATCAGTATAACCCCTGTATAAGAAATTAATTCACTTATACAGTACTTGGAGTGAGGTACGCTTAAAGCGAATCTCCTTAAACGGGTTACTAGACGCTAGTCTCCCAAGATACAACACTCCTTCACGGTGTTTGGATAGCACTACCAAATCACCATACAGTCGAACCTTTGGATAGCACTACCAAATCACCGTACGGTCGAACCGTAGTTAATCAGTACCTTCACAGACCCACTGTAGAGGAAGGAGGAAGAATATTCTTCTTTGGAAGTCCCAGATTTAGACAATAATTCTTATAGTGAGCTCTTCTTCAAGAGAGTTAGGTAGAAGAATATTCTTCTTTGGAAGTCTCAGATTTAGACAATATTCTTATTAAAGACCGGGTAGGGAACCCGAATCCTGGCGGCGCGTGCGTGCGCATATGCAGCATGGTTTCCTCCCAATCGCGTGCGAAAACTCCAAGTACCCATTCCCCCATTTTTCTCTATTTAAACACTTCAAACTTTCATCCCATGGCCAATATGGACTAAATGCTTTTAGCTACCTTTAGTCCCATTTTGGCTTTGAATTAGACAATCTTTACACTTGAATATCTCATTCATTTGAAGTCGGAATTGAACATGTGAATATACCATGTTCATCTCCAATGGAAGGAGAACACACTTCAATATCATCCAATTGATTCGATCAACGGATCTCGCCGTAATTCAATTCAAAGATTCACATATATTCTTCATGTTCCCAACAGGAATCACCTTGACAAGATTAAACAAATACATGATTGTAGGCTGTCTAAAAATCAAGCCATTGAAAAGCAGAATTTCAAGACGCAAGGTTAATCTTACCCGCGTCTCAGCATCAAGGCGCGAGGCCCGAAAGCCGCGTCTCAGCACCTAGGAGCGAGGGTCCAAAGCCGCGTCTCAGCATCAAGGCGCGAGGCCCGAAAGCCGCGTCTCAGCACCTAGGCGCGAGGGTCCAAGTCGCGTCTCAGCATCAAGGCGCGAGGCCCGAAAGCCGCGTCTCAGCATCAAGACGCGAGGGCCGAAACCCGCGTCTCAACAGCTCCAAGGCGCGTGGGTTGACACCCGCGTCTCAGTTGTAACCGTCCCAGTTTTAGGGCCAATCACGGCCCACATAACGGGAAAAGTTAGCACCCATTATGGAGTGTTTTTAGGAGGCACGTACGCCCCTAAAACCCCTATAAATAGCCCCGTCGCTATGGAAGAAGGGGTCGGATGATTTTTGGGAGAAAAGAGCTCTGAGAGAAAAGAGAGAAACCCTTCAAGAACTTGCTGTGTTCAAGTTGCTCTTTGCCTACCTTCTCTTTGAGAGTTTTGGTAGACAGAGCTGTGTTACTCCGTCAACCACCCGAAGAGAAAGCCCCGGAAGATCTCGACGTTCACCCGGTCAAACGGAGAACAAGATTCACTCTCCATCGCCACACGAAGAACCCAGCCTTAAAAAGGGAGGATTCAAGACTCAACATCCTCCCTCCCTTGTAATCGGAAGACCGATCTGTTGTAATTTTCTATCCAATCAAAAGAATTTTACAATCGAATCCTTCTTTTTCCGACGCATACAAGAGATGGCGACTCCGCTGGGGACTACATTTGTCACTGACGAACAAATCGTGGCGCAAGGCGACGTCCTCTATAAGGGGAAGATGGTCGAATCGCTTGTCGTCGAGTTCGACCAGGCAAAGTATGAAGAGTTTCTCTCTTCGGCTCCAAGAGCCCAAAGACCCGCGTCTGTCGCAGGTCTCTACGGGACTTGCCCCGAATCTGCTCTGAGACTCTCTCGGGCGCTACTGCTGTGAAGGGTGTCGCAGCCAACTGTGCCAAGCAGGATACACCGCCAACGTCTCTCAGGAGGCCCGCGTGGTCTCAGGCACAACTGCCGTTGCGACCAACCGCGCCATGCGGAACACACGCGTTAGCGTCTCTCAGGAGACCCGCGTGGTCAAAATCCCTGGTGTCCAGCCAGTCCACCCTCTCCCTCAGCACCAAGTCGTCGTTGGCTCTTCTCCACCACCACGACGCAACCGAAACACTGAGCGTCGACAGAGGAGGCGTGCGCGTCAACTGCAAGTTGGAACTTCTGATTGTCCAACTAAGGCAGGACGCAAAGTTCAATCCGGCGCCTTGGTCGCGCCATGTCCAGCACGCGAAGTCCGCATTTGGCGGCCCAAACGCGAGACTCCCCAAATTAGGTCCTCTGAAGTCCACTCTCACCACGCCGAGGCGAAGCCTGCGCGCCTCGTCAAGTGCAAGAGGCACGCGCCCTTAGGCGTGGGGCCCAGCAGCCCACTCACTCTCAAGCGTCTTTGCCCCGACGCACCAAGCAGCAACGCGACAGTCGCGTCTCATCTCAACAGAGACGCCAGACACGCGTCGTACAGCTGCGGCGCGAGAACCACGCCTCTGAATTCCGCGTCCAGGCTGTACAGCAGAAAGATGCCTCGTGCCCTCGAAGTTGCGAGGCTAATCTTTCGATCCTCTTTCCATGGATCTAAAAGATTACTTGACGAAGAAAAGAAGTGCTAATCAAATCACTTCACCATGTTGCTTGCCAACGGCTCATCTCTATGCTCTCCGAGTGCCGTTGTAATTCAAGCGTGAACCGGCAGTCCTTAGTTAGACAGCTGACCCTGATTCCCCCAGCAGCCAAAAGAAGACGCTCTCATAGGCGGAGGGTGTTCTCTGACACTGAGTATCCAGAGCTCACTGCTAACATGGCAAGCAGGAGCAGGGAAAAAACAGCCTGTAGTCAGCTCTGACGAGTCAGACTCTGAACCGGAAGGAGTGTACCGACACACTCGCACCTGGACCGGGGCCATTCCCCCGATCGACTATATGCCCTGGCCCGGGGCGTCAAAATGATGACTCTCATTCTGCTGTAGCAGAGTCGCAGGCTTCAAACTCTTCTATGGAGAAAGAGGCCTTCACATACATGACCAGCACTCCCGAGGAGACCGCTAAGCGCTTGGAGTTGCAAGCCCAGGTCCAGAAGGAACAACTCGAGATGATTCGTGCTCAGCAAGAATCCATCGACTCTCTCAAGCAGATGCTCGCACAGTTGCTCGAAGACAGGAGGAAATCTCCCCCTAGAAAGTCTAAGGGCAAACGAAAAGAAGGAGAAGGCTCATCTTCTGAACACTCCGAGAAAAAGAGCAACCCACCTCTGGTTCGTCTAAATCCTCGTCGCAGGAAAAGAACGATCAAGACCAGGAAAGGTTCATACTAAAAGAATGAATCAGTTGGAGCAGCGCCTTGAAGCCCTTACCAATCGGAAAGGTCTCCAAGAAGCAGGGGTGGTCCACCCATATCCAGCCGAGTGGGACCTGGTTCCATATCCGCCCAAGTTCAAGACTCCAACCCTCCAAGCATTTGATGGGAAGGGTTCACCGAACCAACACATCTAGTATTTCAAGGCTCCAACCCTCCAAGCATTTGATGGGAAGGGTTCACCGAACCAACACATCTACTATTTCAAGTCCCAAACTGGGAATGTGGTAGATAACGATGCCATCCTGGCGCGTTTATTCATCGGCACCCTAAAAGGGCTAGCCTTTGAATGGTTCATGTAGCTTCTAGAAGGCTCCATCAAGAATTGGGGCGACTTGGAGAAGCTCTTCTTAACTCGCTTCTTTGAAGATGACTCGGAGGTCAACATGCCTACCCTTTTAGCCACCAAGCAGCGAAAGGGAGAGTCCGTTAAGTCTTTCGTAGAAAGATTTCGGAACGTGGCACTCCGATGCCCAAGTGGTATGACCCAGGCCACCCTGGTGGAAACATGCCGCCACAACCTCCAAACCTCACTACTTGCTCAAATAGGAGTTGCTGAAAGCCGCACTTGGAAGCAACTGATCCAGCAGGTGAACAGGCTGAGGAGATTGTCGCCCGCGTCAGAGCGGAAGAAGGTAAGCTCAGCCTGAGAGGTCGACAAGGCGTGCGCCGGACACATCCCTCCAAGCCAAAAGGAAGGATAACTTGGCAGCAGAAACCAAATCCCCTGCTAAGGCTCAACCGGTCAAAGGAAGTGGCTCTTCAAGCCAACCACGGGCCAACAAGCAGTATTCCTTCAAGGATGACATGTCGACTCGCTCTTCAAATTACTCAAAAAGAGCAATCGACTGAAGCTTCCTGAAGCTAGGCGCCCCGAGGAAGTCGGTAAAACCGACAATCCCAGCTACTGCATGTACCACAGGATGTTGGGACACCCAACCAAGAGCTGTTATATCTTCAAGACATCCTTCAAGCCCTGATTGACGCGGAGGTATTGAAACTCCGACCAGAGCAGAAGAAGGTGACGGCTAATATGACGTCAGTTCTCCAGTTTGGGAGACAACCCCAACACCCTCTGGAGTAGTCCCTATCCCAAGAGGAGAGCTGAGAATGGTCAACACAGACCCGCACCAGCAGCAAGAAAAGGGCTTGGTACCTGTTCCCACACCTCAAGGGGAAATTGTGGGTCCACCCTGACCTTGTTGACAGCCAGCAGTGGACTACTGTAACCAGCAGGAAATCCAAAGGCAAAGCAAAGGCTTCATCCTGCAACGTAGTGTGTGCCTCTTCTCGAGAAGCGGAAACTGATATTCCCCCGCTGACCGACTCAGAAGAGGAGACAATAGTTCTGGCCGCAGAACCCAGTCAGCTGGTAGCAGAACCCGTTCGGGTCAGCCATATTCGAAAAAGTATGGCGAAACAGCGGTAACTCCTCCAAGACCCGCCGCAGAGCCAGCCAAGCCCTCTACGAAGCACCCGGAAGAAACAAAAAGAACTTCAGTTTTCTCGAGTTCTTTCGAAGGACGTAGCGGAGGGATCCACAACACCTTACCGCTTTGATGTCCTGGCTCAGTTAGCCAATATCCCAGCGCGGATTACTCTTTATGAGCTTCTTAGACTATCAAAGTCGACCAGAGAAGCTCTACAAGAAGCTATGGCTAATGCTGAGGTCTTCATGACCCAGCTACCGAAGGAGGAAGATGTAGAGGATTGCCTCCACGCCTCCCAAAATATTCCCTGCATTACCTTCACGGCAGAAGACATGCAAGTCAAAGGGAAGCATGATCGACCCCTTTACTTCGCAGGGTATATTGGATCATCTGAGGTGAATCGCATCCAGGTAGATCCCGGGTCTCTGCGTTGAGCATCATGCCTCGTAGAGTCATGCAGCATCTCGGATTCCCACTCACCGTTTGAGCCCTACCCAGATGACCATTTATGGGTTCAATGCCAATAGTACCCGTCCGATGGGGAAGGTTAAGCTCAAATGCCAGATTGGGGACCTAAGGTCAGAGGTGACATGCTATGTCATAGATGCTGACACCTCCTACAATCTACTGCTGGGAAGACCCTGGATTCATCGCAATTCTATCGTTCCCTCTACTCTCCACTAAGTCATGAAATACATTGACGGGAATGGAAAGGTGCGAACGCTGATTGCCGAAAGGCATCCGTTCAAGGGAGTGGAGAATTATTTCACAGATTCCCTCCTGTATCAGGAATCTGTGGAAATAGATGAAGTCCCGCAACCAGAGGAACCAGACTCTGGAAATGAAGCCGACACCGAGCTGGAGGAAGATGAGTGTGCATGGGAGCTAGATCCACCTGTGACGGCATTAATAAGCCCGATGTTGATAATACCTCCGCCGATGATGTAGGCGGTTGGTACAGTGCCGTCAGACACTAGTACAGATGTGGATGACGATCTCTGGTCGGCAATGGATGCTTTGACATCGTTGCATGTACCAGTGAAATCATCCTTTAAAACATGTCGAAATGTCGGCGATGCGCAATAATCAATATTCATGGTTCCAGTGAGAAGGAAGGGCCAAAGACCAATTCTCTTCGGACGAATTGAATCCGAACCAATGAATCATGAAGAATCAGAAAACGAGCAGGAACCCCCTCAATTCGGTCATTATGAGCCAAAGGCACTCAGAATGATGAAAAACATGGGGTATGACCTAACCAGCAGACCCGGGTTGAACTTCGACAAAGGAAGGAGAACCCTACTTCGATCCTTTGTGCCAAAAGGAAAAGCATCCGATTATTATCATCAGACTCACAGGGGTTTGGGCTATGTATCAACTCCGGCTCCATCAGCCTCTGATTCTCAAGAATCGTCAGGTCACGATTACTCTTCAGGCACGTCATCATGGGAGTCAGATGTCAGTGTCAGCAACATTTTCGGGGGACTTTCAGTGAACATGATTTCAACAAGCCACCTGGAAGACAAGATGAAGAAATGATCCAATCCGATACAGATTCTTGGATCAAACATTTAAATACTCTTTGGGATACCCGCTTTGAGCAGCGCGAGCCACCCACAGAAGACAAGATTGTTCAGATCAATCTGGGGATGAGCTAATCCTAAGCCCATCTTCATAAGCGACGGCCTGTCACCGTCAGAGAAAAAGGATCTAATATCTCTTGTTCAAGAGTATAAAGATGTCTTCGCTTGGAATTACGAAGACATGCATGGACTTGATCCTCAAGTGGCTATGCACCGCCTCAACATCAATCCGGACATAAAGCCTGTCAAACAACAGCAGCGACGGTTCTGTCCAGAGATAATGAGGCGATTCAATCAGAAGTCAGAAAGCTTATAGATTCTGGCTTCATCAGGGAAGAGCAACATCCCGATTGGGTAGCCAACATCGTCCCCGTTGCTAAGAAAAACGAAAAGATCCGGATCTGTGCATTGACTTCCGTGATCTAAACGAGGCTTGTCCCAAAGACGAATTCCCACTGCCAATCACAGATGTTATGATTGACAATACTTGTGGATTCGAACGAATGTCCTTCATGACGGGTTCTCAGGATACAATCAAATCAAAATGTATCCTGACGACGAAAAGCATACCTCTTTCAGGACACCACTGGGGTATACTGCAATACCGTCATGCCCTTCGGACTGAAGAATGCGGGGGCAACATATCAAAGGGCCATGAACGCCATTTTCCACCGGCAAATGCGCAGAACGGTGGAATGTTATGTTGATGATATTGCGATGAAAAGTCGCACTAAAGGTGATCACATAGCTGATCTAAAAGTTGTCTTCGACATCATGGGGTCCATCAGTTGAAGATGAACCCTACCAATTCTTCCTGGGGGTGGCCAGCGGCAAGTTCCTAGGGTTTGTAGTGACTTCCATAGGAATTCATTTAGATCCGGAAAAGATTCGCGTTATCCAGGAGATGCAACCTCCGAGTAATCTCAGGGACAGGGAACTCAGAGGATTGCAAGGACGATTGGCATACATCCGCAGGTTTATCTCAAATCTCTCCGGAAGATGCCAACCCTTCGCTAAGCTAATGAAGAAGGGTGTTTCGTTCATTTGGGATGACGCTTGCCAACAAGCATTCGAGGAAATCAAGCACTACCTCACCCAACCACCAGTCCTTGCAGCCCCGATATCCGGAAAACCTTTCCTGGTATACGTCCGAGCAATGGATCATTCTTTGGGAGCTCTACTAGCTCAGAATGACGATCAAGGACGAGAGCAAGCGATCTACTATCTGAGTAGAACAATGATCGGAGCCGAACATCGGTATAATCCGATCGAGAAGGAATGTTTGGCATTAGTGTTCGCCATTCAGAAAATGCGACACTATCTGGTAGGCCAAACTATAAACGTCATATCAAAAGTTAACCCCCTAAGGTTACTTATGACTAAGCCTTCACCATTGAACGGCCGGCTGGCAAAATGGGCCATATTGCTATCCCAATATGAGATGCACTTTTTGCCGCAAAAGGCTATTAAGGGACAAGCGGTGGCGGATTTCCTAGCTGAGCACCCAGATCCGAGGGCAGCCAAAGTCTACGAAGATCTCCCAGTTGAAGTGACCGAAGTCTGTTTGACTCAGACATCGTTTGAAAGTCAAGTGTGCCAACTCTTCTTTGACGGTGCATCCAGAACAAGCCCAAAAGGACACATAGTGGCAGGAGTAGGAGTAGTACTCGTCTCGCACAGAACTATGTGATTCCCCGAGCCGTCTCGCTAACTGAGCCTTGCTCCAACAATGTGGCGGAGTACAACGCTCTTTTGATTGGGATGCAATTCGCCGATGAGATTGGCGTTAAAATCTCGAGGCATACGACGACTTTAAACTCATCGTCAGCCAAGTTCGCGGGGAATACGAAGTCAGACATGAAGACCTATTACCCTACTACAACGCAACTATCCACATGGCCGAGAGGTTCACGAACTTCTACATCGATCATGTACCGCGCAGGCAAAATGCGCATGCAGATGCACTCGCATCCCTCGCGGCCTCCTTAGCTCTTCCAGCTGGGGCAATGGAGAAGATATTCGTCTACAACCACGATCTGTATTGCCCGAGAATTGCTCTTGAGGATTACCAGGAACCAACAGGAGATTCTCAAAGCAAAGAAGCGCTGGAATTATCAACCGGTCCAGAGCCTAGAGACTGGCGATTCCCCTACATTGATTATGTCCTGTATGGCATCCTGCCTGAGGACCCCAAGGAAGCGGCTGCCATTCGAAGGAAAGCCCCTAAATTCTACTATAATGCGATTACACGAACACTGTATCGTCGATCGCATGACGGGATCTTGCTTCGCTGCCTTTCACAAAAGGAGGCACAGGAGGTATTGAAAGAAGCCCATGACGGCATGTGTGGAGCCCATCAACCTGGTCTAAACTTGCATACCGACTCCAAATGTTGGGATATTATTGGCCCAAGATGATTGTCGACGCCATCACCTATGCCAAAAGATGTCACGCCTGCCAAGTACATGGCGATTTCATCCATCAAGCACCTGGCTACCTTCACTCCACGGCTTCTACTTGGCCATTTGAAATGTGGGGGATGGATGTGGTTGGCCCTATCAGCCCACCGTCATCAAAAGGACATCGGTTTATTTTGGCAATAACCGATTACTTCTCTAAATGGGCTGAGGTCGTTCCTTTGAAGGAGGTGAAGTCATCTGATGTGATCAAGTTCGTGAAACATCACGTCATTTATTGTTTTTGGGGTACCTCGGCGAATTGTCCACGACAACGGACCCCAGTTCATCAGCCAGGCTTTCCAGAGATTCTGCGCCAAGTTCAGAATCCAGAGTGTGTCCTCAACGGCATACTACCCCGCCGCTAATGGCCTCGCAGAAGCTTTCAACAAAACCATTGGCAAGCTTCTCAAGAAATTTGTCTCGAAAAGTCAACTTGATTGGGACGACAAGCTGGGTGAATGTTTATGGGCTTACCGCACAACTGTGCGAATCCCGACTAAAGCTACGCCATTTTCTTTGGTATATGGGTGTGAAGCCGTGCTTCCACTGCAAATCCAAATTTCATCTCTACGCGTCGCCTTGACAGCGGAGATGACGACAGAGGAGAAACACCGACAGCGACTCCAGGAATTGGAAGCCCTGAATGACAAACGTCTGCAGGCCCAACAACAAATCGAGCTTTACCAAGCTCGAATTACCAGAGCCTTCAACAAGAAAGTCAAAATACGAACTTTCAAGAAAGGCGACCTTGTCTTAGCCGTCAGAAGACCCATGGTGATGACGCACAACAAAAGGAAAATTTCAACCCAAATGGGAAGGACCATTTGTAGTAGAGTCAGTCTACTCAAATGGATCGTATCGCCTCATAACTTCAAATGGCGATACACTTATGATGCCAATCAATGGCAGATTCTTGAAGAAGCACTATCCTTAATAGTACTCCTCCTCCGATCAAGTTCAAATTACACCTCTGATCAAACAAGAAGAGCTTCTTTATTAATATCCGACGCCTCCGACGGCTAAGGATAGAGGAAAATGTTGGCCTTTAAGCCCAACATAAGTCTTCGACAACTCATCATGCTGAGGGAAAAAGCATGGCTAGCCCAACTCAAACGGTAGTTGGTAAAGGCGTATCAAACCCGTTGACAGCTGAGGATTTGCTAAAAATCCTAAGGGACATGTTCCCCTTTGATCCGACGCCTCCAACGGCTAAGGATAGAGGAAAATGTTAGCCTTTAAGCCCAACATAAGTCTTCGACAACTCATCATGCTGAGGGGAAAGCATGGCTAGCCCAACTCAAACGGTAGTTGGTAAGGGCGTATCAAACCCGTTGACAACTGAGGATTTGCTAAAAATCCTAAGGGACATGTCCCCCTTTGATCCGACGCCTCCAACGGCTAAGGATAGAGAAAAATGTTGGCCTTTAAACCCAACATAAGTCTTCGACAACTCATCATGCTGAGGGGAATAGCATGGCTAGCCCAACTCAAACGGTAGTTGGTAAAGGCACCTCAAATCCGTTGATAGCTGAGGGTTTGCTAAAAATCCTAAGTGGACTCGACTACACTCTTCCTCCAAAATCCCCTTACCAATTCTCATCCATAGAATGATAGGTCTACAAAATACAGTCGTTGCCAAGTTAACACTATACCTCTGGTACTTTAAACTCCACTTGTCAATTCTCATTATAGAATGGCAAGCCTTCGAAATTGCTCATATCGCAAATCCAAATTTGTCAAGTTAACACTATACCTCTGACATTTTTAAACTCCACTTGTCAATTCTCATCAATGGAATGACAGGTCCTCAAACTGCTGCTCATATCGCAAACCAATTTCTGTCAAGTTAATACCACACCTCTGACAAATTACTGTTAAGTTAACACTATACTTCTAAACAGTACATCGAGTTTCTGTCAAGTTAATATTACACCTCTGACAGTCACGTTCCTTCAGACTTCCATATCGAAGCTGAAATGAACGATGCTAAGTTTAACACTACACCTCTAGCATCCAGGTCATCGCCAAGTTCAACAATACACTTATGGTCATGACTTTTCCTCGGACTTCCTTGTCAAAGTCGAGATGACTAATGCCAAGTTCAAAATTACACCTTTAGCATTACCCTCATTGTCAAGTTAAACATTACACCTATGACAATGACACTTTCAGTTTTCCTAAATGAAAGCTGAAATGCTTCTGAGTCAAGTTATATCACACCTCTGATTGACATTCTTGTCAAGTAACATCACACTTCTGACAAGACAACTTTCAACCCGTTAAGTTAATATCACACCTCTAACGGTAAAACTTTCCTAGATCCCCGCGACTCTAGCCTCACTTGTTATTCTCCTCAACAGAACAACAAGTCTACCAAAAAAAAAACATTGTTAGGTTAACATTACACCATTAGCAGTGTTTTCATTAACTCCCCAGCTGATCTTAATCAAGTTAATCCTAAACCTTTGATAAAAGTTCATCTTCCCCGAGGGTACCAATTCAACCTGTCACTTTCTTTTTATAAAGTGGCAGGCCCACCAAAATTATCTTATCTCTGTCAAGTTAATATCACACCTCTGACAGCATTGTGGGGTTCCTCAGATAGGATCTTTTCTCCACAAAATCTGACTTGTTAAAATTTTCATCATGATTTTGACAAGCCAAAGATTCTTTGCTTCTCTGCGTCTGACTAAAAAGAGACAAAAGAGTTCAAGACAATAGAAGAGACAAAAAGAAAAGTGTCACTTTTATTTATATCCAGGCATATGAAAGTAATACAAAACGCTCTCTTGTACAATGAGATTGAGTGTTACAATTGAGGAGTACACAAAGAAGTCCCTCTCCCTCTCAGAGGTTGCACTCACTCCTCAAAGCTGCGTTTGATTCCAAGTATAAGATGTTTGGAAGGGCGCCAGAATATGATTGAACACTATGGCGACGATCGAAGCTGATTGCACTACGATGCATGACGTAAACATCGAAAGAGCCCTCGTCGATGAAGAGCAATGGTGTTCTTGAGGTCTGATGGCAGCAAAATCCTCCGATCCTGCCGGACCATCCGAAGTGGGGGTGCGATCCTTCGTTGATGAACATCTCTTCCGCCAGAAGATCGTCCAATGAGCATGGAGTTCCCTCGATGTCACTTCTGGGGTAAGAGAGGAGGTTTTAAGATCTCACAGGGGATGCTACTCACCACTATATCCACCGCTACCCCCGCCGCCATCCTTACTCCGACCATGCCATGCCAAGAAGCATGACTGGTGCGTCGAATTCAAAGAGATCTTGGCGAGGGTCTGGTCCCCATCTCCTGAAGACAGGAGTCATGACTTCTTCTCCTGTGGTCGACCACCGACCAAGTTCGCTGGCCGATATATTCTCCCAAGGGCCCAGCGAACATGAAAAAGGATGATCAAGCCTACCTGCAAGAAGCAACAAAATCAGAAGATCTGAAGCTTAGTATACTTTAAAAACTAAGTGACAGACACAGTTATTGCTGAAATCGTCAGACGCAGGAATGATCCGCGCAGCGAACATCTGCGGTGACAGAAACAGACGCGGTCAAAATTGTTATATATACAGAATTCAGACGCAGTCTCATTTGACATCCGCGCTTAAAGGACGAGACGTGAAGAGAATCAGACGCGAAAATTGCCATCTCCCTGTTGAATGAACAGGAGTTGCAAAATTCAAGCCTGAAACCTTCAGCCCGAAGTTAAAATTCTTCCAAGTCAGCGGCCTCAAGGCGCAAGCTCTGTGCGCAAACCGGCAGCCAGGGGCCAAAGCCCACTGTATTTGCGTCCAGAGAAGTTTAAGTCGATGGCGCAAATTCCAGAAAAGGAATGCACCAACTAAGACTTCATGAGAAAATCCAGATGATAATATCTCTTTAAGAGATATCAAAATTCAAACCTGGCTGGGTTAAAAACGTCATGGCAAACCAAGAAGGCGTACCCGCAGAGGCCTCTATTAAGAGTTGAACTCTCTGCATCGAAGCGCGGACATAAAGGTGCTCAAGGAGACGCTTTCTGTTATTGAAATCACTTGACAGTGGTAATCTTCTGAAGAGACCAAACAGAAGCATGAAAGCCCTGGGTCATCTTCATCCATGGAGGCAAGCCCCTGGTAAAGTCCTTGAAGGGAGAAGATGGAGCCCCTCAGTGCACTCATGGCATGGCACGGATTCGCACCCAACAGCCGCGCCTCTTCAAAGGACGCGTCCTTCAGCACGGCCATAGTTGCGTCCAGAAAGTCGCGTCTTTACTCAAAAAAGATGCGTCTCTCCAAAAGTTTGCATCCTTCCAGTCCGGCCTAACATCGCGTCTGCCTTGCGGAATATCAGTCGCGTCTTTAAAGCAGTACTATCCCTGCGTCTCAATAAAGCTGGCGTTCAGTCCTTGCTTCTGCAAATCAGTTCAACAGTACACTGGCACAAGCAGATGACCGTCCACTCCTGGCTTTAAAGTGCACCCACGACAGACTTAAAGCAATCGGGAGGTCTAGACTGTGCATCTAGACACTCAACACGATCAACTTTGGTGGCTTCAAAGAGTTCTACAGTACACTCACGAAGACCATATTCCAGATAAGATCAACCCGGAGCATTGATAGTCCAGTCATAAAGGGCGAATTCGACTAAAGTCTAAAGTATTTCGAAATCCGTCCCACTTAACTGCGGAATGTCGAAAACTTTGGAGGGGGTTCTGTAGGCTGTCTAAAAATCAAGCCATTGAAAAGCAGAATTCCAAGACGCAAGGTTAATCATACCCGCGTCTCAGCATCAAGGCGCGAGGCCCGAAAGCCGCGTCTCAGCACCTAGGCGCGAGGGTCCAAAGTCCGCGTCTCAGCATCAAGGCGCGAGGCCCGAAAGTCGCGTCTCAGCATCAAGGCGCGAGGGCCGAAACCCGCGTCTCAACAGCTCCAAGGCGCGTGGGTTGACACCCGCGTCTCAGTTGTAACCGTCCCAGTTTTAGGGCCAATCACGGCCCACATAACGGGGAAAGTTAGCACCCATTATGGAGTGTTGTTAGGAGGCACGTACGCCCCTAAAAACCCTATAAATAGCCCCGTCGCTATGGAAGAAGGGGTCGGATGATTTTTGGAAGAAAAGAGCTCTGAGAGAAAAGAGAGAAACCCTTCAAAGAACTTGTTGTGTTCAAGTTGCTCTTTGCCTACCTTCTCTTTGAGAGTTTTAGTAGACAGAGCTGTGTTACTCCGTCAACCACCCGAGAGAAAAGCCCCGGAAGATCTCGACGTTCACCCGGTCAACAGAGAATAAGATTCACTCTCCATCGCCACACGAAGAACCCAGCCTTAAACAAAGGGAGATTCAAGACTCAACATCCTCCCTCCCTTGTAATCAGAAGACCGATCTGTTGTAATTTTATATCCAATCAAAAGAATTTTACAATCAAATCCTTCTTTTTCCGACGCATACAATGATAATCTTGAAGTGCAATGTTGTGCAACCTCGACTTAGGAGTAAAATGCAAATGTTGGAACTTATATAGTTTTAGGGAAAAAATGTTATAGTCGCTTGCAAATTGCGATAGTTACTTAAAAATGTAATATTATGTTCAAAAAACATTTAAAGCCTCGAGTATTTTCTAAACTCATAAAACACCAAGGGTTGAACAAGTGCATTCAACTCCTACTCTTTGAAGTGAACTTCAACAAATTAGAGCCACATCTCCAACTTGCAATCGCAGTAGTATTGGTTGATCATTCTTACATTACATCTTTTGATTGAGTGGGATAATCAAGAAGCTTAGCTTATATCTCATTAAAAGATGTGTTTTCTTTGCCAACTCCCTCACCGTGACCGGTAGCGGCGCTGGTCCCTCAACGGAGGCCGCGTCGGGCGCGAAGGCCAAAGCCGATCGGCGCCCATCTCCCCCCCGCAGCTGCGACATGTATCTCGGCCGGCTCCCTTCGCCGGCAGCTGGTGACAGAGCCTCCCTCTCCAGCAGAGAAGACGGGGGTTATCCTCGACCTTCAAACTCCTCCACCCTTGCAGGTGGATGTTACCCCTCCAGTGTTGATAAAACAGATGGCTGAAAGTGAGACTGTGACATCGTTTCTCCGCCTACTCCAGCTGCCGGGAACTCAAAGTTGGTTAAGGCCTCCATCTCCCACAACAGACAGGTGCTCGTGGTTCATGTTGGAAAGAGAGAGATTATTACCTAGGAAGCTGACTGGATTGCTGGATTGCCATGGGTCGCGTCGAGGAGATCGCCAAGGAAGTCAACGACGGAAGGCAAAGTGGACAGCATCAGAAAATAGCAGCAGCAGCAGAATCAGGCAGGGTCGGTCGACCGTCCGGTCGACCGACATGCACAACATGCACAGGGCCTTAGGCGGTCGACCGGCCCGGTCGACCGAAAGACCCTGACTGTAAAGAGCCAAACTCTCGGTTAAATTCGGTCGACCGACCGGGTCGACTGGAGGGGAGGTCGGTCGACCCACCGGTCGACCGACAGTCGGATTTGGGCAAAAATCTGTTGTTCCGCAAATTGCTGAACAGCAGGGTATTTAAGGGCTGTTGGGATTTTCTAGGTTTAAGCCTGCGAAATTGTATTAGTTGGGAGTTCTCTTGCATTCAAAGAGACAAAGAGCTATTGTAATCATCTTCCAAAATATAAATCTCTCCATTGATTGCCCCGAGGACGTAGGCATTGAGGCCGAACCTCGTTAAATCTTGTCTTTGTGATTTGTGTGTTCTTCGTGTGATTATTGGGTTGTTCTTTGTGCTGGAGATCTTGGGATTCTCTATTGCTTGGTTGTTGTGATTGGACAGCGCGCACAACAAGTGGTATCAGAGCTTCCGGGTTGCACTTGAGATTTCTGAGGATTCGAAGGGCTCGAGATCTGATCTGGTGGAGATCGTGTGTCGATCTCAGATCGGAGGTATTGGGTGTTCGAGGAGATCGTGTGTCGATCTCAGAAGGACGCAAGAAGGGCTCGTTGAATCTATGTTGAAGTAGATCTGGTGAGAAACTCGATCTAGGGTTCCGAGGGACAGATAAAAATCATATTTTTATCTGTGTATAGATCTATTTCAAGGTAGTTGATCTTCCGCATAGATAGAGAATCAGGGAAAATCTCAATGGCAGAAGAAACTGCATCTGTTAAGACAATGAACAATCATCCAAGGATTGAAATTGTTAAGTTTAATGGGACTAACAATTTTGGTATGTGGAGATGCGAGGTTATGGATGCACTGAATGCATCAAACCTCGAAGACACTCTCCTATTGGCGAAGAAGAAGAATACTAACACTGATGAAGACTGGGCGAAGATGAACAGGTCGACATGTGGCTTGATACGTTCATGCTTGTCACAAGACATAAAATACCTTGTGCAACATGAGACGTCAGCGAAGAAACTGTGGGAACCCTTGAAAAGAAGTACCTGACGAAGAGTGTAGAGTCCAGGTTGCAGCTTAAGAGTAAGCTGTATCAGTTTCGGATGAAGAAGGGGAGCACAGTAAATGAGCACATCAATCGATATACGAAGCTTCTTACAGATCTGCTAAATGTGGATGTCACGGTAGATGAGGAAGATAAGGCGGTCATCTTTCTGAATTCACTTCCTGCAGAGGAGTACGAGACATTCACACTGACCTTCATTAATGGAAGGCAGAGCTTGGATTATGATGAGGTGTCGTCTGCACTGATGAGTTATGAGACAAGGAAGAAGGAGAGGCATCCTTCTCAGTCAAGGTCATCGGCGGAGGCATTGGAAGTAAGAGGCAGAGGTTCATCAAGGAAGGGAAAGAAGATTAGAGAAAGATCGAAATCCAGGCCGGGTTTCAGAAATCTGAAGAGGAATCAGTGTGCCTTGTGCAAGGAACTAGGACACTGAAAGCAGAATGCCCTAAGGCCAAAGATAAGAAGGTGGAGTCAAAGACCGAGGCGAATCTCGCAAAGGCGGATGGATCGGATGATGACTCATCGGTGTTCTCTCTCTCAGTTACTACCCCTACTGCTTGTAACTCAGATAGGGCTGAGTGGATCTTGGATAGCGGAGCCACCTATCATGTATGCCCAAATAGGGCCTGGTTTTCTAGCTTTGAGAAACTGGATGGATGTTACACGGTCATGGGGAATGACCATCCGTGTAATATAGAAGGATGGGTACAGTCCGCATCAAGACGGATGATGGGATAGTTCGAGAGCTGAAGGAGGTGAGGTATGTACCTCAACTCAAGAGGAATCTTATTTCAGTTGGCACTTTAGAAGCATCGGGCATGGTGATATCTGTTCGAGATGGTATTCTCAAGATGATCAGAGGCTCAATGATGGTGATGAAGGGCGTCCGCCGAGAAAATCTTTACTACTTGAAGGGTAGTATGATGACAGATCAGGTGGAGACTTCGAGTTCTTCAGATAAAGGTGGCCCGGAGGACTGGCAGTGAAAGGTCGGACACGAAGATGGAAGGTCTTTGCAAGCTCCTGCAAAGAAGAAATCCATGAAAGGTGCTGCTACCTGCAATTTGGAAGGTGGACACAGCGTTCTGGACAAGAAGAATGTGAGATTCAGCACCAGTACTCACCATAATGAAGGTCTTCTTGATTGTGTTCACATGAGCGTATGGGGACCTGCTAAGACGGCATCGCTTGGAGGTCACAGGTACTTTGTCTCGTTTATTGATGGTTCATCTAGACAGGTTTGGATATATCCAATGACAAAGGGAGAAGCCCTAGATGTGTTGATGAAGTGGAGAGGAAGAATGGAGAGGCAAATAGGTAGGAAGATAAAGGAGCTTCATATTGGTAATGTTGAAAAGGATATGGACCAGTTCCTACAGTTTAGCCAGAACACAGGTATTGCTACTCACTTCACAACAGGTAAAGATGGGTTGGCTAGAGATGTAGTCCGTTCCTTGCTGGAGGAGGTTCGGAGGTTGTTGTCTAATGCAGGATTAGACAGGTCGTTCTGGGCTGAGGCGACTGAGTATGCTAGCCATCTCATGAACATATCGACTGCGATAGGAGGTAAAGCTCCATTGGAAATTTGGTCTGGGAAATCTGCTCAAGGTCATGGTGTGCTGCGGGAGTTTGGAAGTCCGGCCTACTTCAGTGCCAAGAGTGGCGAGGTGAATCCGCGGGCAAAGAGGTTTGTCTACTTGGGTGTCAAAAGAACAGCTACAGGTTGTGGGACCCCGAAGACAAGAAGATCGTGATGAGCAGGCATGTCACATTTGGAGAGGCTTCAATGTTGAAGTCCACTGTCTCTCAGCAGGTGGAGAGGACGGACACCAAGGAAGGATTGCAGCGGGTGGAGGTTGATGCTACTCCATCATCTCCAGTTGGTTCGACATCAGAGGAGACTTCATCGGAGGTGACACCGGGAGGAGTTCAAGATACCAAGGGTGATGCTGAACAGATTGACGACATTGTTGAGGATGTCGAGTTATTTGCAGCCATTGGAACCAAGGTGAAACCTCGTTCGTGGTTAAAGAAGCATGGATCTCAAGCTTGTGATCTCAACAAGCTGAAGTTAAAGGCCGTTGTTCTCCATGATGGTCAGGAAGAGGTTCATATGACTCAGTCAGATAGGTTCGCTGCTGCAAATAGAGGTGCAAGTGCTTGAGCTTGATGAAGCTCATTTAAATGAAGTACGGTTGGCTTGATCCTTTTGGGCAAAGGTACGTAGGCAGCCGTAAAGGCGCAGCCGTAAAGGCGCAGCCATTTGGTGATGCAACTCTTATGAAGCTATTTGGGTTCTCGAGATGTTATTTTGGATCTTCATGTAGAGGTGAAGAGTTGTGGCCTATTGAAGCTTCAAGTAGAGATGGAGAGACTTCACATAGAGGTGAAGAGACTTCATGTAGAGGTGAAGTGGTGTGGCCAGTTGGATCTCACGTAGTGGTGATATGGTGTGATCTCGATGAACAGGTTTATCTTCCGGTTAGAAGATGTTGAGCTTGCATAAGGAGTGGTGTGCATCCAGTTGAAGCCGATGATGTTTGGTGTGTTCTACGCAGACTTGGTTGGACCGTCAGTGGAAGACAGGTAGACTAGATAGAGCTAGTCAGTGGAGAGTCAGTGTTGGCTCATAAGGAAGTCTTCGTGAGGTCATGAAGTTGCGGAGAGGGAGCCACGGTTAGTGATCGGCAGGTATGGAAATTCTCCTAAGGTGAAGTGCAGGGAAGGCATGTGCGATGTTTTCAGGAATAGATGAGCCAAAGATTCCAAGCCGAGATCGTGTGTTGATTTCGCCGAGATCGTGTGTCGATTTCGACCGGTACGCGCAAGCCGAGATCGTGTGTCGATTTCGCCGAGATCGTGTGTCGATTTCGCCAGGTGATGGACTGGGGTACGTTGGAGTTCGGCTCAGATTTGGAAATCTTCGCCGAGGTGGAGAATTGTTGGAAAGAGAGGATTATTACCTAAGAAGCTGACTGGATTGCTAGATTGCCATGGGTCGCGTCGAGGAGATCGCCAAGGAAGTCGACGACGAAAGGCAAAGTGGACAGCAGCAGCAGAATCAGGCAGGGTCGGTCGACCGGTCCGGTCGACCGACATGCACAACATGCATAGGGCCTTAGGCGGTCGACCGGCCCGGTCGACCGAAAGACCCTGACTGTAAAGAGCCAAACTCTCGGTTAAATTCGGTCGACCGACCGGGTCGACCGGAGGGGAGGTCGGTCGACCCGCCGGTCGACCGACAGTCGGGTTTGGGCAAAAATCTGTTGTTCTGCAAATTGCTGAACAGCAGGGTGTTTAAGGGCTGCTGGGGTTTTCTAGGGTTTAAGCCTGCGAAATTGTATTAGCTGGGAGTTCTCTTGCATTCAAAGAGACAAAGAGCTATTGTAATCATCTTCCAAAATATAAATCTCTCCATTGATTGCCCCGAGGACGTAGGCATTGAGGTCGAACCTCGTTAAATCTTGTCTTTGTGATTTGTGTGTTCTTCGTGTGATTATTGGGTTGTTCTTTGTGCTGGAGATCTTGGGATTCTCTATTGTTTGGTTGTTGTGATTGGATAGTGCGCACAACAGTTCAATCTCGGCCTCTTCAGGTGATCTCCCCAAAATGGTACCCTATATACTGATTTGGGTATGACTCTGGTAGTCCGTCGTAGCGCGAGAAGCATGTGTTCAGGTGAGCCGCTGAACACGTCGGAGTGTATTTCTAAAAAGGACAAGCAAGAGCTCTTGAAGATTTCCCCCACCTACGCTCCCACCAAGCAGGCACCGATGATCAACCAAGCACCGATGATCAACCCTCTTGGCTCAGTACACATCCCTGTCGTGGACCCCTACGAAAGCATTACAGATGAGCAAATAATGAAAATCACAATGCCATGCGATATTACTTTGGGCAACTCGGGAGCTGATGTTGCTGAGAACCACATGAGGGTGGAGTAGCTTAGAGCTACGAAGCTCAAGGAGGCTGAGGCGCTTCGAGCAGGGATGTTGTTATACTTTAGGATGTTATCAGTCCTTTTGAATGATTGTTGTACTTTTGATGTGTTTACTTTGTTACTTATGTTAGTGGCAACGGGGATGTCCTCAAAGTGAAGTCGTGTCTACAACTTCCTCAAAATGTATTGCATTTATATTGTACTACTCTAAGAAATCAAAACTGCTCTTCCATCAGAATCCTTTCTTCGATCTATTGGATGCTTTTTTTTATTACCATTTGGCGTCATCTGGACTCTCTAGGGCATTGGGGGGGGGGGGGGTTGTGGGGGGGTGTGTGCGGGTGGGGCGGTATCTTTGATTGTACCGGAGAAATTGTGGGGAATTCTCAATCTCGATTAAACTTATCAATCATAGTGCTTGTCAGCGCTTTGTAATAACTTTGGTCTACGGGTTATGTGTCGAAGGACATAGACCAAGTTTTTGGCAAGAACTTCAAGATACTAGAGCCTGGGCCATGGGGCCATGGTTGATAGGGCGACTTCAATGTTACCTAATTCTTCGAGGAAGAACATGCCCTGAAATAAAAATCCGAGTTATGAGTTTATTCAATGTTCTTATCCGGTCCATATGTCTCATCGACCCTCCCCTAACCGATCGTCTCTATATATGAACAAGTGATTAGCAATGTAACAATTCCAGATTTTAATATCTTTAATTAGCATAAGCATTCTTATTAATCAACATATTATTATAATCTTCTCTAATTTCTTGAAAAATTCGGCAGCATCTCCTCGTATATACTGTTTTGTCCTAATATATAAAAATATATATGTACAGTTTCGACCAACATCAGCTTACTTATTATTAAATAAAAATCTTGCCATTAGAAACCAACCATTGAAAGTCACCTAAATGGGGTGAATAGGTGCAATGCTAATTTAATGCGAAAATGCAACAATTTAAACAATAACTAAAATGGTCAGCTCAAATTAAAAAAAAAGTGAAGCCGAATTCCCAATGAGGGCTCTAAGACTTCTCTTCTTAATTCTTTTAGAGTAAGAGTTGAGGTGCACAATTGCCTTTTTACTTATATGAGAAAAACAGAAAAACTAGAAGCAATAGAAACAAAGCAAGTAACAAAGAAACACAAGCAAGATGAAATAAAGCAATATAGAGCAAGTGTAATGTAAGCAAGAATAAGAGAAATGGTAATCGTAAATACAAGAGATTTCGAGGTCCGAGCAACTTGCTTTACGTCTCCGCCTTAACCGCATGAAGGATTTCCACTATCCACCAAGGATGTCCACAAAGATCCAATACAATAGTCTACACAAGACTCGAAGGTACAACTCCAACCTTCAAACCTCTAAATAAGAGGCGAGTACAACGACAATGAAGTTTACAAGCTTTTGGTGACCACATAGATCAAAAACTCTCTCTTTACAACTTCCTATAGTTTAGAGTGAAAAAATTAAGCTCAAGAAGTTTGTGAGAGAGAAAACTCAGTTGAAAAGAATAAACTTAAGAGCTTAACACTTATAGAAATTGATTCGAAAATGAGAGCACTTGAAACATGAAAACTAAAAAAATTTCAAAACAATTTTCTCTTGATGTTTCTTGATAAAAACTTGATGATTATACTCTACAAATGATCCATATATATAGGCTAAAAGTGCACCTAGAGGGGGATAAATAGGTGTACTAGCTAATATAGGACAAATGATGCGGAATTTAAAACTTAATTGCTAACGCACTATGTGGAGCCAAGAGTGAGCTCGATTCCCCGTGGAGGGCTCTAAAACTACTCCTATAGATTCCTCTAGATTAAGAGTTGAGGTGCTTTAAAAGCTCTCTTGGTTCAACACAAGTGTGGGCACACAAACAATATCTAGCAAGTATATGAATATGAACAATATATAACCATGCAAGATATAAGAGAGATAGAGTTGAGAGATAGTGGTCAAACACAAATACCAAGATATATTTCGAGGTTTGAGCCACTGCTCTACGTCCCCGCCTTCACATAGAAGGTTTCCACTATGTCCACACAGGACCTTCCACAAAGGAACCTCCACTGAGAAATTATAACTCAACACTTGGAGTACACAATTTCTCTCTCAAATACAATCACCTCTACACAAGAGGTGGGCACTACATCAAAGAAAAGAAAAGGTTTACAACTTGGTGATCCTATGATCACAAACTCTCTTGGTGATTCTTTGACTCCTCTCTCAAATACAATCACCTCTACACAAGAGGTGGACACTACGCCAAAGTAAAGAAAAGGTTTACAACTTAGTGATCCTATAATCACAAACTCTCTTGGTGATCTCAAAGGATCACAAACTCTCTTTATGATCTCACAATACAAAGATCCTAAAGATAGAGTTAAGATGATAGCTCAAATATGTGAGAAAATAAAGTATTTTGAAAAAGAAACAATAAAGAAAAACTCTTGAGAAAACTTCTTTATAGATAAAGAATTGAAGAACAAACTAGAATTCTCAAATATAGGCTTTCTTTGATTTTCTAAAAACTTTGAAACAAACAAAGATACGAGAATTTTTGGCACAAAAACTTATTTTTAAAACTTATTGAAAACACTTAAAAAGATGGGAAAAATTGCTCATGGAAATCTTAGAAAAAACATCCCCCAAACACCCATTTTTATAGGGATCTGAAAAACTAGCCGTTGGGGTCCAGGATAGGTCAGAAATGACCTGTCGGTCCGCCTGGTCAATCGCCAACAGTCAGATTTTTGATCGTTGGGGTTGTTGGTCGACCAGTCAGTCACCGCCCCACGGCAAACTATCTGTCGGTCGACCACCCAGTCGACCGAGGCCAGAACCAGAGAGTGAACTCTCTGGCTAGGTCGACCGATCGGTCGACTGTCCGGTCGACCAGCTCATGGCCAAGGCTGTTGTGCACATTTTGTGGACATCGGTCGACCGACCTGTCTACCGAGCTCTGTCCGGTCGACCGGTCGGTCGACCGCCAGTGGGCTCAGGCTACGTTTATAGGTTGAAATACTTGGTCTTTTAAATACCTATAAATCCCATAAAATCACATAAAAGTCACAAAAATAAGTTCTTATAAATATTTGAAGAACAAATATGTGTGACTAAAATTCAACACATTTGAACTATTTTTGTGATAAGAAAATTAAGCTTTAAACCAAAAATGGTATTTTTCAAAACTTAGATTTTAAAATGAAAATCCGTTTTCTCCAAAACTTGTATAAATATAAAACATGATATAGAAATACTTTTGAAGCATATTGTGTTTGGATAGAATCCAATACACATATAAAAGATATATCTATATTTTTGACATTAAATTCAAAACAAGGTTTTGTTAAAAACAAAACTTGAAACACATTAATTAGATATATCAAAGTAACTTTTTAGTCAATACGAAACATAGATGTATATGGATGAAATTCAACTTACATAAAAGCATATAAAACTTCTTTTGATTCTATCTAATCATGAAAACGAAAGATATATTCTTGAAAATCTAAAACGGTTAAACCAAAATCAAAACTTTTGAACTTGTGTGTGTACTTGAGCATATCAAGGCTATTCAATTTTTACACAAAATCTAAAACAAAACTAAACTAAACAAGTTAAAGTCTTCTTGTCGATCTTTATCTTCAAGACGACTCGATCCAAACTTGATCCAAAGAGCTTGACTCCATTCGAGTGATAGATGCGATCTTGACGCGCGAGCTCTTGAATTTTCACGTGTTACGTTCAAAACTGGCTTTGAATCCTTTATTGAAGCTAAACACCTACTAAGATCTTGATCAATATCTGAAACTTATTAAACACAAGATCATTAGCAAACTAACCTTCATAAGTTAGTCATCTCAAAACTAAGGTGAAGGGCTTCTGGGCCAACAATCTCCCCCTCTTTGATAATGACAAAACTTATAAGGTTATATATGCATTGATTAAAGATAGGCTTCATAGAAGCTCCCCCTAACTTATGCATATGAATAAAATAATAAAGATATGCAATGTAAGCTCAAGATACAATAAAAACAAGATAAATATATATCTATATATATGCATAAACACTTAATAAAACGTGCATATATAATCCTAAATCTTTCTCCCCCTTTTTGTCAATTATCAACAAAGGAGTGAGAAAAAAACAAACAATACCAATAAACATATTTTGAGGGAAAGAAGGATTTAGGTTTTTATATGTAAAGGAGATGTTAAGCTCCCCTAACATATAGGCAATAAAAACCTAAAACAAATTTTATTATTTATTTATTTATTTTTAATGCCAATAAAACTTGTCAATTGAAAGAACCCAACTGAAAGAAAAATATCTTTTTATCAATTGAAATAAAATATTCTTTTTATGAATTGATACCAATAGAAGGACATGATATCAATTGAAAGTAAAAACCAATTAATTTTTTTTAGGTAAACACTAAAACCATTTCGCAATAAAGATACCAAATTGAGAATAATATCAATTTAAGATTATTGATACCAATATCGAAAATGTTAGCATATGGTAAAATAAAAAAATTTCTTCATAAAGAGTGGGAGTAAGATACCATTGAAAATAAAACCAATTAAAGATAAAATAAGAACTTTTCTCCTCCTTATGAAATACCAATAAAAACAATGCATAAGCTTATAAAGATATCAATTATCATTAAGAACATAAAGCTTAGCATAAAACCAATTTGTGCTTTAAACATGTATACATAAACATTGCTAATATTAGCACAAGAAAACATGTATATGTATGTCTGATCAGAGCAATAAAATATCAATTTAGATATGATCCATACAAATATAGAAAATATGAGTATACAAGATGAATTTTCATAGAAAATTATGTAAATCTCATAGCTACCTCCCTTTCATGCACATGTTTGAAAGATATTTTCAATAAGGGTATACAAGGCATGGTCGCGCATCCAACCGCCCTTAGAAGGTAGGGATTTTTTAAAAATAAGATATGAAGATCATTTTAGCATAGTTTTGAAAATTACTTACCAAATTGAAGAATAAAGACTAGTTTAAAGATAATTTTGAAAGCTAGTACTAAATCCTTTAAGTAAGGAATAAAATATGAATATATTCCATGAATGCATGTTAGATACACAATAATTGACACTCAAAGTCTATAAAGCACAAAAGATTTTCATGAATCCAAAATCATGAATAAACAAGATGATGTAGAGTGTAAGAATCATGTAAGAAACATATATATGAAAATAAGACAATTAAGCTCAGTAGAAATTTCTTTTACAAGAAATCATCAAAACTCAAAAATTCTATTTTTATCAAAACAAAACAAGCTTTAAAGTATATGTACATTTTGTCGAAACTAAAAGTATACATATAAATCCCAAACATAAATTGAGCCATATTAGAATTTTGCATGAAGGCAAATGGCTCTAGGATATACATGTATATTAGTTTTAGACAAAATTAACATATACGTGAAGTTAATCACATTTTTATGAAAAACATGTACAAAGATAGGGAATACAAGTGAAGATGTAAGAATCATCAAAAATAGGTTATACTAATACATCTAATCAGTACACATGAGCAATAAAATACAAACACATAATAATCAAATGTAGCTCACTAATTGTACAAGTATAAACTCAAGTTTTAATAGAATTTACATCTAAACAAGTAATCAAAATATGAAGTACTAAAACATAAACAAATATAATCATTAGGTTAAATGTACGTGTTTTAGAACTAGTATATACATAGTAGCTAAACTAAAGTGATAACACAAAAATATAAGTTCATATAAACATTGATGTATCTCAAATACTATCTATGTATATCACATGTCTAATAACATTGCATTTAACATAATGAGCATTAAAATCATGACATGCTAAAAACGTTCATAAAAGTATGTAAATAAAAAAAAGGAGTTAGAAATAGTTATTAAACCCAATGAACTAATCTCTAGGTCTCCAAACCATGATTGTCCTCCCACCAACAATCATTGAAAATGATGCATCCATAACATGTGTCCATATAGCTCGAAAGCATCCACCATCAAAGTACTAATACTCTCAAATCAAGTGAGACCTATACTTACATCAAATAAAGTAGGAGTGGCTTTTGGTACCCATAACATTGTGGGTCCATGGGGTTTATCACCTTTCCTAACCCAAACAAACTTATTTGCAAAAGTAGAAACATTTATTCTATCATAACAAAATTTTGCAAGGTGACCCTTACGTCTACAATATGTACAAGTGTACACATGAGCATGCATAGTGTCATGTGTGTGAACATGAGAAGCATGTGTATACCGTGAATGATGCGCATGCATATGTGAAGCATGTTTCTTGCGAAACACGGATTCTAAAATTTAGTGCTCCATGGCACATCGGCTCAAAGTGGAGCCCAAACAATCTTCACTCTTTTTCAAAATATAATATCATTTTCAATGATTGAATAAGAAGTAAAGTATGTAACATGTTTATCACTAAAAGATGAAATAATGGGTGTATGATAAACATGTGAATCTAACTGATTTTTCAAAGAAACCTTTTCTTTTGAAACCAAATCTAATTTTTTTTGAAATTAAAATAATTTTATTTTCCAAAGAATCATTCTCTTTTCAAACAAAATCAAGCTTCGAAGATAAATCTCATTTTTCTTCAAAACATATCAAACTCATTTTTATTTTTTAAAATTTTATTTTCATTTAAAGTAAGGTCAAGTTGAACTTTCAATGAATCCCTCTCATTTGAAATCTCAACTCTTTCTTGTAAAATCAAATCAAGTTTTGAAAATAAATTTTTATTTTCTTCTTTTAATCAAAATTCTTGCTTTTCAAAAGTTTGTATTTTGAAAGCAAGTTTCACAAAACATGGATAGTTCTTTATTCAAAGCATGAGCATCTATAGCATTATCATCACATGAAGAATTAGCACGATCATCTAGTTGAGTGTTCAATTTTACCTCAAGGGAGTCAATCTCTTGGACCAGAAGCAAGCTTGGTCGGACTCATCTCTACTAGATTTCTTCTCCAAAATGTTTGTCCTTTGTTCCTTGGGAGAGTCAATGTGTTTCACACTGTAAAAGCGGAATCCTAATGAGAAATCAAAAAATGTGTTCTTTTCTTAGTGTTTACTTATGTGCATGCAATGCTTGTGTATTGGCCTCTATATGCTTGTTATTACTAAGATAGGATTTCTTGATAGTGGCAAGATAAACATGCAAACCTAGGGCTTTAAAGTAGGCACTCATCTTAAATTTTCACATGTCAATGTTGGAGACATCAACATGGGAGGGGGCAAGATAATTCATGAGTTTAAACTAATATGTGTAAGGCAATACTAGATTAGCTATCCAAAAATCTCACTCGTAGGTTGTTAAACTGAATATTAGGAGCGAAGGCTCTAATACTAATTGAAAGTGCACCTAGAGGCGGGTGAATAGGTTACTAGCTAATGTAGGACAAATGATGTGAAATTTAAAACTTAATTGCTAACACACTATGTATAACAAAGAATGAGCCAGAATTTTCCGTGAAGGGCTCTGGAACTACTCCTCTAGATTTCTTTAGATTAAGAGTTGAGGTGCTTTAAAAGCTCACTTGCTTCAACACAAGTGTGAGCACACAAGCAATATCTAGCAAGTTTATGAATATGAATAATATAT
Source organism: Agave tequilana (assembly GCA_038442645.1). NCBI lineage: Eukaryota > Viridiplantae > Streptophyta > Magnoliopsida > Asparagales > Asparagaceae > Agave > Agave tequilana. The sequence goes on from JAVJIF010009383.1 coordinate 63,147, forward strand.
AACAATGCAAGATATAAAAAGAGATAGAGTTGAGAGATAGTGGATCAAACGCAAATACCAAGATATGTTTCGAGATTCGAGCCACTGCTCTACGTCCCTGCCTTCACACAGAAGGATTTCCACTATGTCCACATAGGACCTTCCACAAAGGGACCTCCACCGAGAAATTACAACTCAACACTTGGAGTACACAACTCCTCTCTCAAACACAATCACCTTTACACAAGAGGTGGGCACTACGCCAAAGTAAAGAAAAGATTTACAACTTGGTGATCCTATGATCACAAACTCTCTTGATGATCTCAAAAGATCACAAACAATTTTCTCACAATACAAAGATCCTAATAATAGATTTAAGATGATAGCTCAAGTATGTGAGAAAACAAAGTATTTTGAAAAAGAAACAACAAAGAAAAACTCTTGGAAAAAATTTCTTGATAGATAAAGAATTGAAGAACAAAACTAGATTCTCAACTATTGGTTTTCTTTAATTTACCAAAAACTTGAAACAAATAAAGATAAGAGAATTTTTGACACAAAAATATTTTTTTAAAACTTGCTGAAAAAACTTTAAAAGATGGAAAAAAATGGCTCCTGAAAATCTTAGGAGAAACAGTCCCCAAAAACCCATTTTTATAGGGGTCTAAAAAATTAGCCGTTGGGGTTCAGGACGGTCAGAAATGACCTGTCGGTCGACCACCTGGTCGACCGTCAACGATCGAATTTTCGACCGTTAGGTTATTGGTCAACCATGAAAAACACCTAGAGGGGGGGTGAATAGGTGTAAGTGCTAATCTAGAATACAAATGCAAAACTATGTGCGCTAAATGCGGAAGCTAATGCAAATCTTGCAACACACTTAGTACAATCAACAAGTGTAGCCGAATTCCCCGTGAAGGGCTCTGGACTAACTCCTCTTGATTCCCCTTGAATGGGTTGAGGTGCTATGTGAAGCTCTTGTTGATTAGATACAAGTGAGGCACACACAAACAACCAAGCATATAAGATGAATAGGCAATATGAATATATGCAAGGCAACACAAGCAAATAGATATGATATGGCAATATGAACTATGCTCAACACAAGCAAGTATGGTATGATGATATGAATGATGCTTTGCACAATTATAAGAGAGAGAGTTAGAGAGACAATGGATCAAAACGCAAACACCAAGATATGTTTCGAGGTTCGAGCACCTTGCTCTACATCCCCGCCTACACCACCGTGTAGGATTTCCAATCTACTATCTCCCACCGAGGGAACCTCTACCGAAGAGGATTTGTTACAACTCTAGGAGTACCAAACTCCTCTCTCAAACACCAACCTCCACCGAGGCCAACAACCAACAACAACCACCTCTACCGAAGAGGTTTACAACCAAACTCAATCACCTCACACTTGAGGGATACAAACCAAACTCCACCTCTACCAAAGAGGGAGCAAACCAATCACCCGATCACCTCTACCTAAGAGGGATACAACAAGAATAAGGGTGTTTACAACAAGTGGTTCCAAACCACAAACTCTCTTTCTCTCTTTTCTTTTTCTCTTTTTCCACAAAAACAAGATCCTAATAGATTAGGATAGTATGATAGCTCAAGTGTGGAAAACTAGGTGTTTGGAAAACAAGCAACAAAGAAAAAACACTTGAGAAAATCCATGCAAAAGATATAGAATGAAAACCAAGACAAATCTCCCAAAATATTCTTTTCTTTGATTTTTCCAAAAACCTAAAACAATAAAGATTGGAAGTTTTAAAACCCAAAAACTCTTTTTAAAACTCTTTTAACACTTCAGAAAACCAGTATTTTTTCTCTTCAAAAACTTGGCCAAAATCCCCAAAGAGATGGGGTTTTTATAGCCCCAACAGAAAACTAGCCGTTAGAGCTGAGCTGGCAGCTCTGACAGGCATCGGTCGACCGGCCCGGTCGACCGCCAACGGTCAGAAATATGACCGTTGGGCAACTGCGGTCGACCGGCCCGGTCGACCCAGAAAAACAGAGAGCAGAGCTCTCGACCCGGTCGACCGTCCCCGGTCGACCGTCTCAGGGACTCCAAACGTGCACAGATCTGTGCACGTCCGGTCGACCGGCCCGGTCGACCGGACTTCAGCCAAGTCGACTAATAACCTGGCTTAGTCGACTGGTTGAGTCCTGGACCTGAAAACTGGGTTTGAAAACTTGGGAAAAATATTTTATAAAAATCTTTTAATACTTCTAAGAATCACCAAACTTGTTTTATCATTTTATATTGAAACTCAAACAAGTGATAAAAATTTCAAGACATGTATCAACATATTCATTCATTTTTGTGTCTTGCCAATTTTATCAAAAACTAAAACTTGTATTTTTTCAAACTTGATTTTTCAACACATGAATAGGGATATCAAATTAAGTTTGTTTAGCAAGTTAAACCATGTATGTATATCTAGAACATATCTAATATACATAGAAATAAAGTAAACTTGTTTTGATCTACTATTCATGAAAACTAAATCCAAAACACAAACGTGTATGTTTGTGCACTTGAGCATATCAACTATACTAAGCTTTACAAATGGATCTAAACACACTATCTAAACTATGGATACCTAAGTCTTTGTGTCATCAAGAAGACTTGCTCCAAAATTTCATCCATGCGCTAGGCAAAGTGTGATCTTGAAGCTTTGGCCCTGGAATCACTTGTGAAAGCTTCCAAACACCTTGTTGAAGCTAATCACCGACTAATATCTTGGTTAATGATCTGAAACTTAAACAACACAAGATTATTAGTAAACATAACTACATGAGTTAATCATCATCAAAACTAGGGTGGAAGGCCTTTGGGCCAACAATCTCCCCCTTTTTGATGATGACAAAACTCATAGAGTTATATATGCATGGATTAAAGTAAAGCTTCAAAGAAGCTCCCTCTTAACTCATGCATAACAAATAAACATAATAATATGCAATGAAGGTTCTTTAAACATGAATGCATAAATATGCATAAACAATAAAGGTTCTAGATACCAATGAAATATTCAAAGCAAAGCATGCTCTAGATACCAATTAACAACCAATTAACAAATAAACATTTTCTAGATGCTCTAGATACCAATAAACAAATAAACATTTTCTAGATGCTCTAGATACCAATTTACATACATTAAACTATATTAAACTTAATATATGCATATATAAAACTCACCAAATCTTTCTCCCCCTTTTTGTCAATCATCAACAAAGGGTAAACAATCAAAACCATAAATAAAATGAGGGGTAAAAAAAATCTTTCATCCCCTTTTTGAGTCAATCAAAACAATACAAACAATGGTCTCCCCCTTTTTGTCTAAAACAAAAACAAGGTCAATAAGGGGTGACTACAAACATGATATCAATTAAAAATATGTCAATGAAGCATCTTGATACCAAATGAAAATAAACAAAGATTAATAAATGTTATATGCTATATACATTCATGAAGAGGAAGACGCTAAGTTAGCTTCCCTACACATATGCATTACATGAAAGAAGGATGTTAAGCCCTAATTCACATAACACACATTATGTAATGAATAAGAGGAGATGTGAAGCTCCCCCTACACACGTGTACCACATAAAGAAAAGATGTTAAGCTTTTCAATACACAATACACTCAGCATGAATCTATATGTAGAAGAGATGTTAAGCTCTCCTTGCATATAAGAAATTTAAATCCAAATTTTTGTATTTTTACTTTAAACAAAATTTTTAGATACCAATTGAAAAAAAAATTTAGATACCAATTCAAATTAGACATAATAAATTTTGAATATCTAAACACAAATTTTGATACCAATTGTAAATGTTTTACCAATAGAAAAGATTTTACAAATTTTAAAAACATAGATATCATATGTTTTAATATTGATACCATAGAAACATTGATACCAATTGTAAGAATTATTCATTTTAAAACATATAAACTAATTTGATGTTGATATCATATGTTTAAAATAACAACTTTTAATCATAAAGTGTGGGAGTACAAATACCAATTGAAAGACAAAATCAAATTTTCTCCCCCTTTATGAATTACAAACTAAAATAATGCATAGTCTTGATACCAATTTAAAAGTAATCAATTGAAACAAAATTGAAACTCAAGCACTAGCATAAACACAAGCATATATATGTATGAAAAATAGATACCAATAGAAATTGATATACTTGAAATTTAAAGCATACATACATACAAAACATATATGAGTATACAAGAAAATCAAAATGATACCATTGAAAGAGTTCAATGATACCAATTGACATAACAATAAGTTCAAGTGTATACATCATATTACCAATCCACCCATCTCATGCACAAGTTTAAAAAGATTTTCAATATAAACAATACAAGGCATGGACTCCCATCCAACCTCCCGTAAAGGGTAGGGGTTTTCAAAAAATAGATTTGAAAATGTAGTTTTGTTTAAAAATCACTACCAAATTGAAGAACATGAACTAGTTAAAATGGAAATATTCGTTAACTAGTACGAAATCCTTCAAGCAAGGAATAAAATAAAATTATTTTTCATAGACATGAAATCCACATGATATCAAACACTCTAATTCAATTAAGCATAAATATGACTCATGAAAACAAAACATGAGCAAGCAATAAATGTGAGTGTACAAATAAGGTGTGAATATCATAATCATGAAAATTTTTTATTAAGCTCAATTATTCCTTAAACATGAAAACATGTAAACATAAAAATCATCTAAACTATTCAATCTTCAAGGCATATGTATGTCTAATACAAACTAAAGTATACATACATATCCAAAACTCAATGAGTCCACAAAATATATGCATTAAGGCACGTGGCTCAAAAGGATAAACATGTATATCTAATAGTTTGGACAAGATAGACATATACATGAAGTTAACCAATAAAACACAAAATCGAGAAAAACTAAATCTTCATCAACAAATTTCATTTCACGGTATATGTATGAATTATCAACACAATAAGTATACATACATATCCCTAAACACAATTGAGTCCATATATAGATTTGCATGAAAGGCAAATGACTCAAAGGGTATACATGTATATCTTAAAATTTGGCAATACAAACATATACATGAAGTGAAACACACAATCATAAAACAATTAAAAAAAATGAGAATACAAGTTTAAAATGTATGAATCATCAAAACTAGACTATACTAGCACATTTAATGGGTTCAAATAAGCGTTCAAGCTCATACATATATTGATTTATTTGTGGCCCACTATATGCACAAGTATATAACTAGTCTTAATGAAAACTAACACTTAAACAAGTAATCTAAACATGAAGCATCAAAACACAATATAAAATCATCATGATAAGACTAAAACATGATTATTATGTAAATTCACATGTATTAGATTCATGATGTACATTATAGCTTAAACAAAGGTGAGAACACTAAGTATGGGTTCACATAAGCATGTGTGTCTCAAATACTATACATGTATGTCAAGGATCTAATAAACATGGAATGAACATACTAATCCATAGACATCAAAAACATGCTATAAAGCATCAAAACATGCTAATAAAGATAAACATGGAAAGCATGTAAACAATAATTGGGAGTAAAGGATTGTTACCAAACCGAAGAAGCAACTTCCCTTGACTCCAAGACATGGTGGTCATCTCCACCAAAACTTCCCTTGTAAGTAAGAGTAAGAGAAATGGAGATCACAAACACAAAAGATTTGTTTCAGGGTTCGACCAACTTGTTCTATGTCTCTGTCTTCACCGCATGAAAGATTTCTACCATCCACAAAAGATGTCCACAAAGGACACAATTCAAAAGTCTACACAAGATCAGGAGTTACAACTCCAACCTTCAAACCTCTACACAAGAGGTGAGCTCAAAGCTATGAAATTTACAAGCTCTTGGTAATCACAAAGATCACAAACTCTCTTTACAACTTCCTATAATTTGGAGTAGAAAAATGAAGCTCATGAAGTTTGTGTGAGAGAAAACTCAGCTGAAAATAATGAACTTGAGGCTTAAAACAGGCAAAAATTAATTTGGAAATGAGAGCACTTGAAACTTGAAAACTGAAAATTTTTCAAAATAGTTTTCTCTTGATTTTTCCTTATAAAAACTTGATGATAATCCTCTACAAATGACTCATATATGTAAACACTTAGAGGGGGGTGAATAGGTGACTAGCTAATCTAATGATGAATTAATGCGGAATTAAAACTATTTAAGCAAACTAAAATTATTATGCAAAACATACCAAGTATAACACAAGAGTATGGCCAAATTTTCTGTGAAGGGCTCTGGACTATCCCCTCAAGATTCCTCTAGATAAGAGTTGAGGTGCCACTATGACTCTCTTGGTTGAATACGAGTGTGAGCAAACAATCCCAAGCATGTATCAATAGAGCACAAATATTTCAAGCATATAAAGAGATAAACAATATGAGCATGCAAGATATAAACACAAGTGAGAGATAAGAGTGAGAAATCGCAAACACGGGAGATTTGTTTCGAGGTTCGAGCACCCTTACTCTACGTCCTCGCCTTCAACACTATGAAGGATTTCCACTAAAAATGATCCCATCGGATCACTCGGTGCCGCAACACCTACAACGAGTTCACACCAGAACTCCTTGGACTTACTAGTCCCTCTCTTATTCCTACAAGAATAACACACGCAAGCACACTAGCTTGCCGAGGCCGTACCTCTACACCGAGCTCTCACAAGAACTCGAAATAACACGAACCCGCAAGTTCGCCTCCTCAAATACAAGGTAGAATACTTTGGTGATCTCAACACTTTGATCACCTAAAAATACTCTAACAACAACTCGCCTATAGGATGGATATAGCAATGGAAAGCTAAGTATATGTGAGAAAAACTTTAATAGAATTTGTGGTGAAAAACTCAAGAAATCACTTTTGAAAACACTCTTGATAAACTCTCCTTTTGACATGAAAGTTGTAGTTCTAAAATAAGTAGAGATAAACACTTAGAAAGGTACGAAAAACTATCTTAACCTACTTCAAATCTTGTAGAAAACAGTGCAAGGGAACCCCAATTTATAGGCTCCAAAAATATGGCTGTTGGAGGCTAACTCAGCAAGAAATCCAGTTGTCGGTCGACCGCCTGGTCGACTGGCCAACGGTCATATTTTCGACCGTTGTGCTACCGGTATACTGCCCGGTTGACCGAGGCCTAGATACAGAGAGTAAAGGTCGACCGCCTGGTCGATCGGGGCCAAATCCAGAGAGCAGAGCTCTCTGGCGGTCGACCGGGTCGGTCGACCGGCCCTCCAGCCAAACTGGATGTGAACGTTTGTGCACATCGGTCGACCGGACCGATCGACCGACTTCAGTCTCGATCGCCCGTCCGGTCGACCGGCAGAAGGCCCGGTCCAACATTTTCAGGGATTAAAACTTGGTCTTTTTACCTTCAATAAAATCTCATAAATTCTCATAAATTTTACAAAAATAAGTTCATTAATATACTTTGATATACAATTATGTTTGATTAAAAATCAAAATATATTACAAATATTTTGAACTATTTTTGGGATATAGAAATTTTGGCTTAAACAAAAATCTGTATTTTAAAAAACTATCTTCAAATTGAAAAATGATTTTTTCAAAACTTCTCCAAATACAAAAACAAGATATTTTAAACACTTTTGAAGCTTAGTGTGTATGGATACGATCAACTACATATATATGATGAAATATCTATGTTTTTGATATTAAGGTCTAAAATCAATTTTGATAAAACACATGTATACTTTGAAGCTTTAAAAATAAAAATGTTATTTTTCAAAACTCATGTAAATTTTGTGTGTGTGTAAATAAACTTGAGCAATCCACCAACTAATCTATCATTTACATTTTATCTAAAAACAGATATTGACGCTTACAAAACTAGACACAAGTCTTCAGAAAATTTTCTCTTAAATATCTTCTTCTCCTTCTTGACTTGGTCCAAACCTTGATCCAATGAGCTAGACTCTTCTAGAGTACTTGATGCGAACTTGATGCGCAAGCTCTTGAATCAACACGTGCTAGCTCCAAAACTTGACTTCGAATCCTTTGTTGAAGTTAAACACCTACTAAGATCTTGATCAAATATCTGAGACTAATTAAATACAAGATCATTGTAGTATAACTACAGGAGTTAATCATCATCAAAACTAGAGCAATGGGCCTTTAGGCCAATAATCTCCCCCTTTTTGATGATGACAAAACAATATGGTTGTTGATTCTCATTCTTGCCATACTCTTAATGTTACTATTGATAAAAATGAGATTCAAGTTTTGAAAAATAAAATAAATTGTTTGAGCTCAACTTTGAGCAATTGTGCATTTAATCATTCTAAATTGGAAACCTTTTTTTCAAACGAAACAAGCTTCACATGTTCTTGCACATTACCCATGACATATATATGCACATTTTGCACATCATGATCGCACTCATTCTCATGTGCATGCTAGAGTGCACAAATGTACACATTGCGGCCGCAAAGGCTATCTTGCAAGATTTTGCTATGATAGAGTAAATTCTATAAATTTTGCAAATAATAATGTTTGGGTTCCTTATAATGCTAACCCTCGTAGACCCAAAAGAAAATGGGTACCAAAGTCCCCACCTCTTGTGTTTGATGTAGGTGGGGGATCTCACATGACGTGAGAGGATTGGTGCCTTGGTGGTGGATGCATGGGCTAAATGGACATACAAAATTGATGCACCGCTATCAAGAAAGCTTGGTGGGAGTACCACCATTTTAGAGACTTAGAGAATAGTGCATTTAGTTTGGTAACTATCTCTAAACTCCCATTTAGTTTACATACTTTTACTTAGATAATAATTTTAGCATGTTTTGGTTTTGTGCTTCATGTGGTGAATACTTGTTTAGATGAACTTTTCATTAAAACTTGTACATATACTTGTACAAGTAGTGAGTTGCACTTGATTATTATATGTTTGTGCCTCCTTACTCATTTGTACTCATTACATTTACATGTATAACTTAGTTTTGATGATTCTCTTATTTACACTTCTTTTCCCTACTTTTGTATATGTTTTGCTTCATGTATATGTTATTCTTGTCTAAAACTAATAAATATACATGTATACCCCTTGAGTCACTTGCCTTCATGCAAATTATTTTATGGACTCATTTGTGTCTGGGATATGTATGTGTATTGTTAGTTTTGATAGAACATACATATACCTTGAAGTTTGAGTTTAATGAAAAATAAACTTTGATGATTTTCATATTTGTCCAATAAAAAGAAATTCATGTTTATTTTGAGCTTTATTGATTATTTCATGAATATACTAATCACATAACTTTTGAACACTCACATCATTTTTGTTTACTCATGATTTTATTTCATGAGCACATTTTTGAGATTTATAAATTTCGTGTGTCAATTTTTGTGTATTTAATATGTTTCATGAGATATATATGATTTGTTTTCATGTTTGAAGGATCTTTAACTAGTTTTTCAAAAATTATTTTAAACTAGTTATTTATTCTTCATTTGGTAGTGTTTTCAATCTACAAATATTTTCAAATCTATTTTTGAAAACTTCAGCCCTTTGAGGGCTGTTGGATGAGTGACCATACCTTATATGCTCAAATTGAAAATCTTTTTAACATGTAAATGAATAGGGTGGATAGTTATGAGTTATATACATGAACTTCATGAAATTCTATTTTTGTATACTCATATTTGTTTCTATATATGTATACTTCAAAATCTCAATAATATCAATTTCAATTGGTATTTTCTTTTTAATAAATACATATGTTTTGATTGTGCTTGATTTACAATAATCATTTCATGTTTAAAATACAAATTATGTTTATGCTAAGATTGACGTAAAGTTAAATGTAAATTAGTATTTTTATAAGCTTAAGCATTATTTTCAATTGGTATCAATAATTTACAAAATATTTCTAGTGGTATAAATAACCTATAAGTGATATCTTAAAATTTTGTTTATTTACAAGTGGTGTCTCAAAATTTGTTTTAAAGTGATTTTAAAATTTCTCGATATGTATTGCCTACATGCAATGAGAGCTTAACATCTCTTCTATATATAAATTCATGTTGAGTGTATCTTATATTGAGGAGCTTGACATCTCTTCTTTATGTGGTACACATGTGTAAGGGGAGCTTAACATCTCCGCTTATGCATTGTATATTATGATTTATATGAGTTAGGATTTTGTCATCCCTTTTTCATGTAATGCATATATGTAGGGGGAGCTAACTTCACGTCTCTCTTCTTCATGAATGTATATCGCATATATTTTTATTGTTTGATTTATTTTTCACCTTTTGTTGATGAATTGACAAAAAGGGGAGAAGTATTTTGAGAGTTTATATATGCAGGTTTATTTTATTTTCTTGTTTTATACAAAAATGGGGGAGAAGGTTTTGAGAGTTTATATATGCATGCATATATGTTTTGTTTATACAAAAAGGAGAGAAGAATTTAGGGAGTTTTATGCATGTTTATCTCTGTGTTTATGCATATATAATTGTTTAGTTTTATGCACTTTATTAAATATCTTATTGTTATTGTTATGCATGAGTTAAGAGGGAGCTTCTATGAAGCTTGTCTTTAATCCATACATATATAACTCCATAAGTTTTGTCATCATTAAAACTAGAGCGATGGGCCTTTGGGCCAACAATATATATAGGCAATAGTTAAATACCATTAGAGGTTAAATCTGGGCTTAAGACATGTGATTAGACCCTAAAATAGCAAAAACGCCCATTTGGAAAAGTTAGAAATCAGATCATATATGAAAAATAGCTATTACTAAAGCAGAGACAGGGTGGTCAGCCAGCAGGCTAGTTCAAAAATTAACCGTTGCCCACCTGTCGACCAGGTGGTCGACTGAGCCACAAACAGAGAGCAGTCAAGTTATGGCACTCAAGTAGGTCGATCGGGCAGTTGACCGCAAAACAAAAAAAGAAATCAGCATAGTTTTAGCGGTCGACCGGTCAGTTGGCCGACTATCATGTCCGGATATTCATATATTCGGGTGCACATACTGTAAACTGCTCGATCGATCGAGTGCTGTGCAGAGAGCTTCTCACCCTGGACAGTCGACCTGCCTAGGCCAAAAACCCATTAAAATGTTTTTAAAAATTCAAACTAAATTTTAAAATAATATATAAAGATAGACTTGTGTAGTTCCGGAAGGATTCGAGGCCGAGTCCTTCCCATTCAAATATCAACATCCGACATTCAAATACAAGATTCACTATGTTGAAGTTAATCTATATTATTTAACTTAGTTACACTAGTGTGTATTGTAACTCTATCATGTATATATACACGCACATTTATATACACACACATATATACATATACATATACATATATATACATATACATACATATATATACATATACATATACATATACATATATATATACACACATATACATATATACATATATACACATATTTACACACACACACACATTAGTAGTGATCTGGTAAGAAAGCTATCTTAGATGAGAGGAAAGATAGTGAAGTCATGGCCGTCAAATTCCAAGAAACAGTCGGGATTGGTGCTAAAGGAGACAAACTAAGAAAGGGCAAAAAAATTAAATTAAAGAACAAAAAAGGAAATAAATTAAAGTACAAAACAACAAGAAGAAGAAGAAGAAGAAAATATGTTGTCTTCTCTAGAGAAAGCTGTTTACATATGCAGTTATAGATATTAGTTGATTGTTCTTCTCAAAAACAGATATTAATTGATTAGCTCTAATCTAATATTCTAGCTTTCATAGTTTGGAGTAAAGGGGATTAGATTCTCACATTGAACTACAAGGTTGGATTGCAACCATAATAGCTTAAATCAATGGTTTTTGATCAGTTTATAGTAAAACGGTCTATTACGAATGTTATATGAACTAAGTGGTCATCCGATACACTTTTCTGATTGCCCATGAGGTATATATTTAATTTCAAATGGTGTCATTGTTGAAACAAATAGGTACTATGACACTAATTGTTACTCCCAGGATCGACGTTTGAACTTGATAATATGATGATACTTGTAAAAAAAACTATTATAAAGCAAACTAGGAATACTTAGATAAAAGAGTAATAAGAAATAACATGAGGATTTAACGTGGTTCGGCCAAACCTTGGCCTACGTCCACGGGGAGAGAACTTGAAAGAGCTTTATTAATAAACTTGATACAAAGAGATCTAACTTTTCTCTTGATTCAACAAGAGTATCCACCTTCCTCTTTAATCTAGATCTAGATTACAAGAGTATTATATTATCTCTATGCACCTTCATCTTGCTCCTTTTTTTTCTTGAATTTCTTGGTGTTCGCCACCTTTTTTTGTACTTTTTTAGTATTTTTATAATGTTGGATTACAACCTTTATTTATAGGATTTTACAATACAACTTCTATTTAGACTATGAGATGATCTTGGCCATTGGATACTTAAAGAATCTTGATCAATCTTATTAGGAGTTGATCTCTTTGATATAGAAGAATGCTAAGTCCTTTAATCATTAGAAATAAACTTTTATTGAATAAAAACTAAATCTTATTTGTACTCCATCAGAAAAGAAAATCAGAGCCTGAAAAGAAAACTGCTTCTGCTTCAGGAAATGCCTCGATTAGTCGACTTATCCTTGACTTATCCTGATGATTAATCGACTTATCCCTGCAATTAATTGACTTATAAACTATATAGTCGACTACTGTATAATGCTTCCTCTCTGTTTTTACTTCTGCATCTATCCTAGTCGATTATTAGTCGACTGGTCTGTGCGTTAGTCGACTTATAAACTTTATAAGTCGACTATTCCACACCTGCTTGGTTTGCTTATTCTGCTTCAAGACATCATCTTCTCTAACTCAATTGGGTCTTCTTGGACCATCATCTCCTATTGAAAACAAGAGAAGATCCTAACAGTCTCCACCTTGACTTGCTTTTCAAGCATTTAGTAAAATACCTTTAGATTTTGGATTATTACATTGATTCTTTCCTTGATTGTAACCATACCGTGAAGCTTTAACTCTTACCCTCTCTTCCTGGGGCCTTTGGCGGATTTACCGCCATGGCTTGGACCGTCTCGTGCCTTACACGAATGTAACCTTTCTCCTTTTCAGCAACACTTTGACCTGTTTCACGTCTCGTTACAGTCTTTCTTGAAGCTCTATCTCGCGATGAGCTCTTTTTCAAGCTTATCACTAAAATTCCATCTCGAACTGAGTTTCCATTCTTCAGATTGTATACCCTCCACACTTCTCTCCTTTCAAGATTACCTTATCTTCTTAGCTAACTGTGATGACGCCTTGTTGCACTTGAATCTGGCATCCTTCTTTGTCGAGTACTCCTATGGATATTAGATTGTACCATGCCTTTAGGACATACCAGACCGCCTCTAGAGCACAAATTGTCCCATCTCTTTCTGTAACCTTGACTGTCCCAATGTTGATGACTAGGGGTGGCAATTGGGTCGGGTCAGGTCGACCCGACCCGATTACTACTCGACCCATATAATAATCGGGTCGGTTGACCCCACCCGATTATTATGCGGGTTAAAAATTCAGACCCAGACCCGACCCATTCTTAGTCGGGTCGACCCAACCCGACCCATTTGACCCGATTATTAAATTTTAAATACAATTTCTTTACACTTTATTACCAAATTGTTGGGTGGTATAGTTAGTCATCATACTAAACTCTACACACTAGAGGCCATGGGTTCAAAATTGGTCTTATGCATATTTTTTTGATAATTTGATTTAGGCGAAGGGGGAGGAGGCGGCGGCAAAGAAGGAGATCAAAGGGAGGAGGCCGAGGAGGAGAAAGAATAATCAGGTCTGGCGGGTCAAGCGGGGCTGGCGGGTTCGGGTCGACCCGACTCATTTAATAATCGGGTCAGATGGGTCGACCCAATTACGACCAAACCTGATTATCTCAAACCCAGACCCGCTAACTTCGGGTCGGGTCGGGTCGGGTCTGGTGGGTCGCGACCCGTCTGCCAGCCCTATTGATGACCTTGCAAGCTGAGCCATCCACCATCTTTACAATCCCTTCCTCCTTTGCAAACAAAGAGTTATTGAACAGCTTTTTTTGGGAACATACATGAATCGTACTACCTGAATCAAAGATTCAGCTTTACCTTGAGAAGTGTTGTCTTCAATATTAGAAGCCATTAATACTTCGGTATCCTCTACACTGCTTGTTATGTCTGTATCTACAGCTTGCCCCTTATCTTCAATCACTCTTATCGATACTTATAGTTATTGTTCCAATGACCTTCCATATGACAAAAGTGTGACGCCCCGATCCCGGTGCGTACGGAGACGCCACTGCGACGTACATACGCAGGGCGATAGAACCATGCCGTATGTACGCTAAGCATCAATACAACATAATACAGGGATCAGAGTGCGGAAATACGTGATATTATACATTCCAATACAAAACAATACAAGTACTTTAGTTATCACAAATTATGACATAATATTACATCACCAGGTACTACAAAAGTAGGATTGTACAGGATACAAAAGATAAACTCACGAGCTGGAAGAGTGAGAATCTCGTGAGCGGAAAAGACTGGACGGAACTACTACTGATCTGCCTGCCCCTCGAGGTAAGCCTGATCCTCAGCTGATGGGTGCACCTCGGTCCAACCTGTCAAATCTGAACATACAAATCCAGGGTTGTTAGTGGGCAACCCAGCGAGTGCATAAAGAAGCCAAGTGGCAAGTATGAGTAAAAGTAAGTGCATCATGCCAAGTATAATGTACCAAGATCAATAAACATGGAATAATCATAATAAATAGCGAATCATGAAATAAAGCAAGAGTAGCAGGTCATGTAATCAAATAAGCAAGCATAGGGTAACTAACATAAATGGTAAATAATAGAATTCGTGTAGCCATCAGTCAATCGTCAAGTTATTATTATTAAGACTCGTTCAATTTGTATGTTTCGGTATATGACCGGTGCCGTATACCTCTGCATACAAATAAAGCGAGACAAATTATTGGAAATTGATGGGGAACGACGAACCATGTTTAGAATGGGTCCCGTGCATGCCCAGGACAACGGTCTAGGAGTATCCGGTACTGAGACGGAACGTACCGCTAGGCACCGGGACTTACTATATGCCTGAAGGTCTTAGTATACGCCCGAACAGGAATAGAGTGTCACCGTTCCCCACAGGATATGCCTAGGAGATTATAGCACACCCGGACAGGCAGGCAAGGGGGTAGGGGTGCCAGTACACCCGTCGGAAACGCCTGGTGGCCTCCAGGTCGAATCCTACAGGAAGTTGTACAATATATTTATGGCCACCATAAACACAGAAGCTATATCGATACCCATCAATTTTCCCCATCCCGGTGTAAGTTGTTTAAATATAACAGAGTCTCAAATAATAATGTTCGCGGGGGTATTCACAAATGTACAATATCCATGGTTATCCTATTACGGGGATCAACAGGAGTATAATATCAGGAGTAATGTCAGGAGCCTCCCTATTTCAGGGGTTCAAGTATACAGGAGTACAGGAGTTCAGGAGTACCAAATATCTGGTAATAATATAATAGTCATTGCCAAGTCCCCGTAAAAGTGATAGTCATGAACATGTCACATAAATACAGGTATCAGGGTAGTAATGTCCAGTCAAGGGTCAAGATGTCAAGTTCAGGTATTTGTACCACATGAAAGCATATCATATACCATGTGTCAGGTGCAGGTGTCAAGTATGTCATCTCTCGAGTACCGGGTCCATATATCGAGTGTCGGTGTAAATACTAAGTGCCAGGGTCATGAATAACATATCAGTGTAACATGCCAAGTGTCGGTGTCAGACGTCACGGGTCAAGTGTAGCATGGCAAACATCGGTGTCAAATATAGCATGGTAAATACCGGTGTCAAATATAGCATAGCAAATACTGGTGTCAAATATAGCATGGTAATTATTGGAATCAAATATAGCATGACAATTATCGGGAATAAATATAGCATGGTAATTATCGAAATTAAATATAGCATGACAATTTTCGGATTTAAATATAGCATGATAATTATCGGAATTAAATATATAGCATGACAGTTATGTACTGAAATTACCATAGCAAGTATTAGGCATTTTAAAATATCCACATGTCAATATCATGTTATAGATACAAGGGTAATTATTTTTAAATTAATAGTAAGCACTCGCCTGAAACCAGGGCGAAATACCAGTTAAAAGTCCCGAAAATTGGCGACCCGTACGAGAATCCACTAGCCCGTAATTTGTATATTAAAATATATAATTAAAAATATTTATATAAATATTAGAGGGGAAATGAGAGAGGAGAGAGAGGAGAGAGAAATTTGTAGGAAGAAAAGAGAAAAAGAGGGAGAAAATATGGTATTTTTAAAAGAAAATTAGAAATAGAAATGGAAGGGATAGAGTTGTAAATATAGGGAGGTGATTTTAGGGAATGGTAGAGGGTATTTTTGGAAAGGGGAGAAAAGTGTTTTATTTAGGGAATGATTGGAATTTTGAATGAAAAGAAAGAAAGAAAGAAAAGAAGAAAGAAAGAAGGAAAAGAAGAGAAGGAGGGAGAGGGTGGTCGGCCGCCGGCGGTGGCCGACCGGCTAGGCGGCGGCGGCAGCGGCGTCGGCACCGGGAAGCAGGGCACGCGCGGGGGCTTGGGGGGAGGAGGAGGTGAGTTCTTTTGTTGTTGTTGGGTGGAGATGGTGATGGTGGTGGTTGTGGTGGTGGTGGTGGTGGTGGTGGTGGTGGTGGTGATTTGAGGTGATGGAGAGTTAGAGGAGGAGGAGGTGATGTTGGGTTGATTAGAGTGGAGAATTTAGTGGAGGAGATGGTGAATTTTGGAGAAGAAGGAATGGTGTTGAAGGTGGGTTTTGGTGAAATTGATAGTGGTGGGAGGTTGTTGGTGGTGGAATGAGATGGTGTTGTGAAGAGGAATTGTTGGGGAGTTGATTGGGTAGTTTAGAAGTAGCCGGAGGCGGTGGTGGTAAAGGTGGAGGCGGCGGCCGTGAGGTAGCGTGAGTGGGTTATTTAGTTGGAGAAGATGAAGTTAGTTTTTTTCCTTTTTCTTTTTGATTTTTTTGTTGAAAATGAAGGATGTTGGTGGTTTAATAGAGGATGAGAGAGGAGGATTTGATGGTTTAGGGGGATGGTGATAGGGCGTCGGTGGCAGCCCTATGGCTGTCAGGCGGCACGGCGGCTTAGCGAAGATTAGACCGTTGATTAAGGGGGAGTTATCAAGGTGAATAAATGAAAAGAAATAAAAGAAGGAAAATTGGAAAAAAATATAAGAAAAGGAAAATAAAATGTTTAAATTTTTTTTTTATTATTAACTATTTTATTTGTTAAAATTTCTGGTAGCATAAAGTAGGAGAGTAGAGGAGGGAAAAGCCAGAAAAGAAATCGCCGGTAAAAATATTATTATTTAAATAAGGCGAAAATTTGACTGTTTCAGAAACGTACCGAAAATTCTCAAAAATAGAAAATATTATTATAAGATACATGGTGAAATCAAATTTGAGAAATTCGATGTAGTTTTCAAATTAAAAACCCTGGAATCTTCCGGCAACACCAGCGGACACCAGAATCGGTCAAATTTTGATAAATTTAGAAAAATCTCAAAAATGTATTTAGATAGAAAATAAAATTCTAAGAAGTACTGTGAAAGCCGTTTCTAAAATTTCAAACCCATTTGAAAACTAAAAATCCAGGGATCAGTCAGCGATACCGACCAACACCGGTTTCGGAGATTTTGTAGAAAAATTCAGAAAATTCCAAAAAATCATAAAAAATCTAAATATTAGAAAATAATCTCTGAAACTGAAATCGGTCAAATCGGAGTACTAGAAAGTCAAATCGGGCTACTGGCTGGTATCGGGTTCCCGGTCCGGGTCAGGGCTTACTCTCGGTCTGAGAATCCAGATCCGATACTCAAAAATATAAGTAATAACAACTCAAAAACACATACAGGAAGAAAATTGAGCAATATGGTCGAAAAAAAATTTTGGGACTCGTATCTGGGTACGTATCCCGGGTACGGGGTGCTACAAAAGTGACACGCCTTTGACGAGCTTGAACCTTTCTTTTCTTTCTCCTCTTCCTTTCTTTCCCGTGAGCACCAAACCCGATCCTGCATGCTTCTCTTAATTTGTTCTTTTCCTAATCTAATTAGATAAGAGAGTTGACGTGATCTCCTCCAAGATGAGAGTTTTCTTACTGTAGAGTATGGTGGTGACAATATGATTATATGATTATGGAAGCGAACTGAGAAGTATCAATGTCTTGTCCTCCTTGTTGATCTTGACATCAATAGTTAGAAACTTGCTGATGACCTTATTGAAGAAGTTTAAATTCTCCAACACTGCTGTCTATTCGTTTATGCGTAGCCATATAGTTGTTTCTTGAGATACAGCTTGTTGGAGAGGCTTTTTATCATATACAATGTTTCTAACCTTGATCATAATCTTGTAACCATTTCTTCATCCATCACGTTGTATATCACCTCGTCTGCGAGATATAGTTAGATCGTTCTTGCCGCGTTTAGACCCATCTCCTTTCAATTCTCATCTGACGTACTTATAGGTTTTGAAGATTTACCCTGTAAGATTTTGTGAAGACCTTGTTGCACTAGTAATGCATTCACCCTCTTTTGTCATAAACTAAAGTTTCTTTTGTCATTGAACTTCTCGATCTCGAACTTTGTCGTAGAACTTTCTATCTTCGGCATTTCACCCTTCATCAATCTTTAGTTCTGATACCAATTGTTAAAATAATATGCACTCTATCACCAATTGTTACTCCCAGGATCGACATTTGCGAAACTTGACAATATGATGATACTCGCAAAAGAAAAACTATCATAAAGCTAACTAGCAATACCAAGACAAAAGAGTAATAAGAAATAACATGAGGATTTAACGAGATCTGTCAAAACTTGGCCTACATTCACGGAGAGAGAACTTGAGAGAGCTTTATTAATAAAGTTGATACAAAGCGATCTAACCTTCTTCTTGATACGATAAGGGTCTTCACCTACCCTTTTAATCTAGACCTAAATTATAAGAGTATTACCTTATCTCTGTGCACCTTCACTTTGGTCCTCTCTTGGCTTTTTTGGTGTTCTCCACCTTTTTCTATACTTTTTCAGTATTTTATAATATTGGGTTACAACTTTTATTTATAGGATTTTACCGTACAACTCCTATTTAGACTATAAAATGATCTTGACCATTAGATGTTTGAAAAATCTTGATCAATCCTATTAGGAGTTGATCTCTTTGATCTAGAAGAATTCTAGACCCTATTATCTTTAGAAATAAACCTTCATTGAATAGAAACTGTATCTTATTCGTACTCCGCCAAAAAAGGAAATTGATTCTGCTTCAGAAAATGCCTCGATTAGTCGACTTATTCTGATGATTAGTTAACTAATTCTTGCCATTAGTTGACTTATAAACTATATAGTCGACTACTATATAATGCTTCCTCTTTGTTTCTGTATCTGCCTTAGTCGACTACTAGTTGACTAGTATTGCGCATTAGTCGACTTGTAAAATTTATAAGTTAACTAATCCTCACCTGCTTAGTTTGCTTCTTCTGCTTCAAGCCATCATCTTCTCCAACTCGATTGGGTCTTCTTGGACCATCATCTCCTCTTGAAAGCAAGGCAAAATCCTAATAGTCATGGGCATGTGATCCCCTTGGTACTTCTTTGATTTGAATTGTACTAATTTTTATTTTCTCTTTTTTTTATTTGATGTGCAGTAAACAAGTATATCTTGAATTTTATTGTCATGTGATGCTTGTTAAAGCATCCTAAGTTCCCTATTTTTTATGTTAGGGCATTGGAAGATTTATGCCTAGTGTTTCTATTCGATTTTTTTCTTTATTATTTTAGGCAAATTTTTTATAATTTCTTCAGATTAGTGCAATTTTCCATCAATTCCAATATTCGCTAAACAAAGTATCAAGATGTATTAATTATTTGAAATATTTCCTTTTTGTCTCCCCTACTCGAATTCATATATAGACAAGGGTGGCCTAGAATTAATTCACCGGGGGACAATATGTAAAGATTCATATACATAGTTTGCTTATTTAGTATTTTAATTAGCATATTTGTCTTTTTTAGACTGGTTGTTTAATCAAACTAGACAAATATTGAAACTGCCTTTGGAAAGTTATCAAACATGTAAACTTGATTTGGTAATATTTGGAAGAAAACACAAGAAAATACTGACAAATTTAAGGAATTAATTAGAGATTTTTTTTAAATTAAAGGCAATATTTGGAATATTCTTAAAATGTAAAGTTAATTTTGTAATATTTGAAAGAAAACAACATTTACTCTCTCTTTTGCCCTTTCTTTTTTGTCTCTTTTAGCACCAACCCCGATCATCTCTTGGAATTTGACGGTCCTGATTTTACTTTCTTTCCTTCTTATCTAAGAGAGCTTTCTCACCAGATTACTTCTCATATAGAGTTGTTATGTCAAGGAGTTACCGAGCTTGAGATTATGCATTAGGTCAAGATCTAAATACTTTTAGATCTAACTATATCTCTAGATATCATGATCCAAAATCATTTGTGTCTAAATCTTTCTCATCTACTTTCATAAGTCTAGTACCTTTCCTTCTATGCGTATGAATGACTTCAAGAGCAAGAGCATTGAATGAGAGAACCAGAGCAAAGCCCCCGAAAGGGATTTTTTTCAAAATCAGCACCACTGCCAAGTGGTACAAGTGTCAGGGATATCGATACATTGCTACCAGCTGCCCTATCTCCGTTAAGGTAGCCATAATTGATCGGACTCCCACCGAAAATCTCGAATCTTATTCTGAAGAGATCGCCTATCAGCCAAATGATGAAGTGGACAATGATTCTTATTTTGATTAAGAAGCTGATGATGTTGTATTCAACTATATTTGATATGCACCTTCAACTCATCGGGCCATCATTAGGTGTGCATTTTCATAATCTGCTGAAAAGATCAATTGGAGAAGAACTGTCATCTTCAACATGATCACCAATATTGGATGCAAGAACTGCAAAGTGATTGTGGATAGTGAAAACTGTACCAATGCAGTATCATCCAAGATAATTGAAAAGGTCAAACTAAAAGTTATACCCCACCCCATACGTACAAAGTATCATGAATTAGCTCCATGGCTCTAGGCATGAAATAGCAATGTCTTGTTCCAATTAAATTTGATTTCTATAAGACAAAAAATATGGTGTGATGTGGCTACCATGGATGTGGGTCAAGTAATTCTTGGAAGACCTTGGCTCTTCAACAAAGATGTTATCATCAATGGTTGATCAAATATGTGTCGATTTGAACACGATGGTAAGAAAATAAACCTAGTACCCCTCCGACCCAAAGCAAGAAAATCTGATCAGAAGCCTACCCCCAAGAAGATGAATCGAATTAACTAATCAGTGCAAAAGACCTCGATCAAGAACTGAAGAACGGAGCCCTATTCATATCCACACTGCTAGAGAAGTGGTTGAAAAACCGAATAGCTATATCTTTCGGAAGTCACCCCGGTGATTGAGGAGTTTAGTGATGTCTTCCCGAAAGACATCTCAAACAAGCTGTCACTGATACCTGACATCTAATACGCAATCGATCTAGTCCCAAGATCGAATCTGCCAAACTTGTCACATTACTAGATGAACCCAACAGAGCATGTCGAGATCAAAAGGCAAGTTGATGAACTAGAGATAAGGGTTTCATTAGAAAAAGTATGAGCCCTTGTGCGATCCCCCCCTTGCCGATGCCTAAGAAAGATGGATCTTAGCGCATGTGTGTGGATAGTCGCGGGATCAACTAAATAATGATCAAGTATCATTTTTCCATCCCGAGGTTGGATAATATATTAGATATGATGTTTGGTGTCACAATCTTCTTAAGATTGATCTGAAAAGTGGTTATCACCAAATCCGTATTCGTCTGAGAGATGAATAAAAGACCCCTTTCAAAATGAAAGATAGATTGTACAAGTGAACAGTTACGCCTTTCAGATTGACCAATAGTTTGAGTACTGTTATGTGAGTGATGACTCAAGTGTTACAGACCTTTTATGGGAAAAAAATTGGTAGCCTACTTTGACGACATCCTCATTTACAATCAATTTCATGAGCAACATTTGAACCATCTGCATCAAGTATTCTCTTTGTTGAGGAGGAAGATGTAACACCCTAATTATTAAACCCTAATTTAAAATTTTAATATTTGATTAATATGTATATAAAGAATGATTTAAGAATGATAATTTACTGCTTGATAATGAATTTAATCATTTAGTCAATGAGCAATTAATTATATTTAAGCTCTATACATATTCTAATATATGTGTGGGGGTGAAAAAGGGATAATTACAAAAAGTATTGTATATAAATTCAAGTATACATGTATATAACATATAAGTACTATGAGTTAATGAGTTTGGTGGAGTTTGGTAGTGTTGGAGGGGGAGAGAGAGGGGGAGAGAGAGAACTCTAGAAAATCCTATTAATTTAAAAAATTATCCCCAAAATTCCTCACCCATTTAACTCTCTCTTGAGTTACTATTCACCCAATAGAAAAATCCCCAGATATCTCACTTTCCCAATTGTGAGATTCCTAGAAATCTCTCTTCTCTAAAAAAAATTCTCCAAATAAATTTCTTCTCTCTTTTCTTTCTCTCTTCTTTTGCCTTCTTTTCTCTTTCTTTTCTTCTCTTTTTCTTTCTTTTGTCCTCCATTTAGTGCTCGACATGTTGCGAAATTGGATGCCCCTACGACTTGCTTGATTGGGGTGGAGCAACAGAAACAACAACAAGATCTACGAAGGTAACGAGAAGAAGAGAAGAAAAAGATATTCTTAAAGTATAAAAAACAACACAATATAATGTGGTTTCACTGATCAAACAGATCGTGTGTACGTCCACGAGAGAATGGGGGAGAAACTATATTAAACTTTGGGGGAGTATAATATAGTATTAGTTGACTAATACCCTGGCCTAGTCGACTAATGGCGAGTTTGGCAGTTTTCTTTTCTAAATCTGTTTTCAGTTTGAGTTGAATTCACGTTTTCTTTTCTTCTGATAGGTGATTGTTCGTATTGATGGAGTTTGTTTAGGACTAGGAGCATCCTATGGTCTATAAAGAATCCCTTGAGGTGGCCTTCAATGTAATCCAAGAATTTATAATTCCTAAAGGGTGTAATTCATCAAGAAAGTGAGAGCTAGTGTGAGAAGCTTTAGCTATAAGGATTCGCTGTTCTAGGTGGCCATCAGATGGCTTGTAATCTTCTTAGCGAAAGGTGTAAGTAATACTATGTATTAGTCGACTAGGCCAAAATACTAGTCAACTACTCTGATAAAATTTGAGAATCCCAACTCTCTGTTGGCCAGCCTAGTCGATTATACAATGCATTAGTCGACTAATACTGTGCACAGCTACTTGTGCGTGTCCGTTCTTTAATCTTTAAAATTTCATATACCTTCACAACGTATTCCAGTCACAATCCTAACAATCTTTCCCTTGATTCGAATACGTCCAAGTCCGAGAATAGCCATCATGCTCTATGTGCTCACATTAATACACAATTGAACAACTCTTGACTTCATCTCTATCTTACTCCCTCTTCTCCTAACCCCCACATGGGGTTCACAACTTGATTGGGTCGAATAAATTCAGGCCCGACCTGAACTTAATCACCCAACAATCTCCTTAATTCGCACATGATTTATGAGAATTTGCTCCACTGTAAGAGTACTAATCTGGACTTTCTTATTGCGCGCCTAGTCTCAATCTACCTTCGGTGTAAAACTGAACTTCCGAGCTTGAAGCCATCGAAGCCTTCAATTGTTCCATAATTTCTGATCTTGAAGTCGAGGATAAGTGCAATTCACCAACTGTAACTTCTGAATTTCGCAACATGTACACATAACTGACACATTCGGCTTGAAATTTCACATGGGCTTTTTTGAAAACTTTCATAATATCACTTTCAGAATTGAAATTGAACCCTTCTCCCTGTAGGGCTGTAACACTTGCCTTAACTAATCACCTATTTTTTTTAAACACTTGAGTGCTTTAGGGAGATAATGTGAAAACAAGTATTCATGTAAGATACTTATATTATTCATTATACCATGCATATACTAGTATATATGTATATGGGTTAAATACACACATGCATGTTGACTTTTTTACCATACCCCCACTATACTTGTTGGTACAAGTACTTCATGAGGGGGGAGGGATGGGGACCTTACTTATAGGAGTAAGGTATAGGTGTAGAGAGATGATGTTATGGGGGCACTTGGCAAGATCCTATGGAGAGAAGTGGAGTATAAATAGGGGGAAAATGAAGAGAAAATTCTCATTTGGCAGCACTCTTTCTTTCTCTTTGATTTCCAACTCCAAAAAAATTCCCCTCCCTTCATCAATGCTGCTGGCCAAAACAGCCAATAAAACCCCCATTTCCCCCTCCATTTCTCCATTCACTCTCTCTCTCTCTCACTAACTCTTCTTCCCTTCCTTTCTTTATACTAAAAAGCTTCCTTTACCGATTTTATCTCTTCTAAAAACTTAATAGAATATGAAAAGTGGTGATCTAACATCACCTTAGAGGAAAATTCTTGAAGACAAGGTTGGCCTAGGTTAACAAGTTAGGAGGGTGACTTTGGTTGAAGAAGGTAAGCAAATCCTTAAGACTACTACCCCCTCTTAATCTCTTTCAATTAGAAACTAATTATGATGTTGTTATGGCCTTGTAAACTCCATTATAGCCGGTGACCAAGCTTGATAAGTGGATATTCTCTTCAAGGGTGAGTAGAACATCCAAACCCTAATATAATAGTAGGTAGTGCAAAGATTGAAATAAAGTGAGAATTTGCTAAGTTATAAGTGGACGTGAAATTGAACGATAATGTATGTGTATGGTTTATATACTTTATGTATACATTATAAACAATCTTATGGTAATCATGTTGTAGTTATTTTCATATATGTTTACCATTGTACATGATTGATAAATTTTATTGTGTGTATACATGATAGTCAAACACATGCCTCTTAAAAGAAATACTTTTATGAATAAACATCATACTTGACTTTATGCATATATTCGGCTACGCATAAATTAAGATGATATTATATGTTGGTTATTTTGAAAAGGCTCGTATGTTGTTAACTTAGCAAGTAATTACTTATACATGTTAATGACTTTCATAATGTTGGCATCATGTAAAGTAAAAATAATGAGAATCATTTATATTGACATTATTTTATGAATCCTTGCATGTTGTTATTACATGAAGGATATGATTATTGCATATTTGGAGGAAGAGACCGGGTTGAACCGGAGGTGACCGAAGGGGAGAATATTACAATAATGTATAGGAGGAAGGCGGGTTGAACCGGAGGTGATCGAAGGAGAGAATATTTCATTGAATAACATATTGGAGGAAGGGACCGAGTTTAACCGGAGGTGATCGAAGGGGGAGTCCAACTTTATGTTTAACAAGTGTGTTAATATGGTTAAGATGGAAATTGCATGTTGAAACTATATAAATTTCTTAACATTAGGCTCTGTGATAGTCGGCTGATATAGGCAAATTTCAACTTGATTAGTCGACTAACCCATGGGCCAAGTCGACTATAGATGTGAGATTCTGTTACGTAAGTCTCTGGAAATCACCCTTAGTCGACCATACAAGATAGGGTAGTCGACTATATAAGATCGGGTAGTCGACTAGCTTTAGTTACAGGTAACAAATAGAAAGTAGACATATTCTTTTGCTCAAGACATAGTCGACTATAGATGGCTTATAAGTCGACTAATACCAAAAGTATTCGACTATACAAGATAGGGTAGTCGACTAGTTGAGTCACTGGCAGCCAACAGAGAATGGATATCTTTTTGGACAGAGTTCAGTCGACTATAGCTTTAAGCTAAGTCGACTAATAATAGTATTAGTCGACTATAACTAGGGCAAGTTGACTAATAGGACCAATTACTGTGTTTTGTACAGAACTTCAGCAAATACATAAAAATATGCAAAAATAGTATAAATTACAATTGTTACCTTTATAATAAATTCCAATTGACATATATAAAGGTCATGCATATGATTATTGTTTTACTCACTGAGCTGTCAAGCTCACTCTGTTATATTAATCACCTTCAGGTTTGGATAAAGGGAAGGGACCCGCTTAATGGCAATATATGGGATAGGTGACAGCGGGAGATATTTGCACCTTTTGGCATGTTCTTTTGATATGTATATATTATTTAAGAAACACTATGTAAAATTACTATGTTGATGCTTGCCATGAACTTTTAAAATATATTGAAATGCTTGTGTTATTAGGTGCTTGACCTGAATCTTATTAATATTATGGAGTTTATGGAGTAGTAATGAGTTGCTATGTGCTCTTTACCGGATTGTCGGATCAATGTTTGAAAATATATGCTCTACTAGTGGAAATGTTGTGAAGCTATAAGTAGGCTGACATTAGCTAAAATCGAAATGTTGTATCTTGATGGGTCTCACGCTTAGATTAAGGATAACCAGTGATGAGTGTGAAAATGAAAAATTTTAAGACTGGGACCATTACAAGGGCTCCAAGAGAGATGAGATTATACCTTGAATCGGGAAGATGACGAACGCTTTTTTGGTTGGTAATGTATTCATCATAAGAACGATACTGAATTATTTCTTCACCAATCACCTTGCTTGTAGCAGAGTTCTCCATGAAGACCTCTCACCCTTGAACCGAAGTGTATGAGGAGAACATCTTCCTATTGAAATAGATATGTTGTGAACATTATGAGTCACTAATCCATCTATTTTTGTTACCGACTGATCTATCTATAACAGATAGAATGTCACACTTGTCTTCATCCCCTTCATCCAGTTCACAGATACTAGCTTCTTGTTTCTTCTTGCAAGTCCAATAATCTTCTTATGATACCAATTCTACACTAATTCTTGTGTCTTGAGTTACCCATAAAACTTTCATTATTACTCTTCTCCTTTGAAAAGTGAACTTGCTAGAAATCATCACGATAAGACTCACCCGTCAACTGGTTCTCAATTTTATCCTTATTGAGCAGATGCTCCTTGATCTCATTCACTTTGACAGTTGATTTGCCTCCATAGATGATGGCTTCCCTAAAATTCTTATATGAAGAAAGTAAAGAATACCGTAGTTGAACTGCTTGATCGTCATCTTCTATCTTATCTAGATTATTGATAATAGAGAAAAATTCTGCAATATGAGACTTGATAGGTGTACCTTCCTGCATGCGGAGAAGAAAGTGACCCTGCTTGAGAATCAACCGATTCGCTAATGACTTCTTCAGATAGTGGTCCTGAAGTCGTTCTCACAGCGAGGATGTTGTTTTCTCTATAAAAAAAACCATCCAATACTTCGTCCGCCAAGCAAAGCTGAATAGCCATCAAGGCTTTCTCATCCAACTCCTGCTAAATTTTTTCTTCATATATTGAGATTTTTTCTCCCTCATGAGTAGTGCTTTCTTCAACCCGCTCCGAGTTAAGATGACATTCATCCTAATCTGCCTCCTGATGAAATTGATGACACCATCAAACTTCTGAATATCAAACTTGATTGCAAATATATTCAAGTTGACCTTACTCTGATATCAATTGTTGTGAATTAGATGCCCCCGTGACTTGCTTGACTGGGGAGGCGTAGCGGAAATAATCACAGGATCTACGAGTGCAACGAGAAAAAGAGAAGAAGAAGATATTTTTGAAGTATAGGAAGCTAACACACAATATAATATGGTTCCACTGATCAAACAGATCGTGTGTATGTCTACGGGAGAAGAGGGAGAAACTTTATTAAACTTTAAGGGGGTACAATAGAATTACTTACACCACTCACTAAGAAGATTACAAGCGAATTCTCATGGCTAAAGCTTCTTACATGAATCTCTCACTTTCTT
The DNA here is from genome assembly GCA_038442645.1 of Agave tequilana. NCBI lineage: Eukaryota > Viridiplantae > Streptophyta > Magnoliopsida > Asparagales > Asparagaceae > Agave > Agave tequilana. The sequence continues at coordinate 91,171 of JAVJIF010009383.1, forward strand.
GATGAATTACACCCTTTAGGAATTGCAAATTCTTGAATTACATCGAAGGCCACCCCCAAGGGGTTATTTATAGACTATAGGACCCTCCTAGTCCTAAAAAAATATCATCAATACGAACAATCACTGCTCAGAAGAAAAAGAAACCTGAATCCAACTTGAAGTGGAAACAGATCCAGAAAATGAAACTGTTAGACCCGCGATTAGTCGACTAGGTCAGGGTATTAGTCGACTAATACCATATATTAGTCGACTAGGTCCAAATATTAGTCAACTACGTTGACAAAATTCGAGAACCCCAGCTTTCTGTTGGCCAACCTAGTTTGTAATTAGTCGACTATACCCAGTATTAGTTGATTAAAACTGTGCACAGGTCCTTGTGCATGTTCGTCCTTTGATCCCTAAAGTTTCGTCAACCTTCACGACGTATTCCAGTCATAATCCTAAAACGACAAACCTAAGCTCAGCTGAGATCCGGATCCAAGCCCATATTGGTTCAGACAATAGTGCGTGAGCCAGAGATAGCAAGAGGAGGTAGAGGGGAGCTTGGTGAGTTATTATTTAAAGGAGGAGGTGGAAGTGATTGGTGTTGACTAATTAAAAGAGAGTTGGTGGTATGGATTTTTGGAGGTGGTGCTTAGGATTAATAATCAAGTATTATTCAACTAGTAAATCAATGTTGTCCTTGCCCACGTCCAGGGGTAGTTTGGGAATCTGGTTGAATATGTTATTGGGATGGTTCGGCCTCATCATCAACTCCTCAATGCGCTCGATGCCTTCTAACAAGTGGTTGAGATGGTCCAAGCTCGTCATGTCCAAGGTCCTCAACATCATCTCGACGTCGTGTATATCATCTAGCAATAAGCTGAGAAGGTCCTGACTCATCTAGTTTGGTGTAATTATCAAATTGCTTTAACTAGAATTTAACCAAAAATAATAGTATTAAAGTCACAGAAAATAATTGAAGTATTACAATGTCACTTACCTCAAAATAAACACTATCACCAAAGAAGAAACGCACATGAAGAAGAGATACAAACGTTCCTTTCTTTCGTCTAAATTTGCATGGGTAAAATTACACAAAATTAAGATTAATGAAAATAGTTCATACAAAACTAGATTATTTTCATATTTAGCTTAAAATTTGAGAGCGATTTAAACTAATTTTAAGAATAATTTTAAGAGGGGAGAAAGAGGGATTAAGGGAGGACAGGTGGCAAAGAAAGAGAGGAGAGATAGAAGACAATTGGGAGGAGATAGAGGAGATTAAGAGAGAGGGGCTGGCAGAGAAAAAGAGAAAAGAGGGGGACAAATTGGGAGAAAGGGACAAATTGGGAGAAAGGGAGCAGATTGAGGGAGGGAGAGGGTAGGAGAGAAATAGAGGAGAGAGGGCAAATTGGGGGAAGAGGGCGAATTGGGGGAAGAGGGGAAAGACTAAGAGAAAGAGAGGAAAGAGAGGGCAAACTGGGGGAAGAGAGGGCAAACTGAGGAAGGAGCGACGGGTGTGGGTCTTACCTTATCGGGGTTGATGAGCGGTAGGCAACGAGTGGCAAAGTTAAAAGTGTAGGGAGAGAGGGTTGGGTTAGGGCACTAAAGATAGATGTGAAAGAAAGAGGGGGAGAAGGCAGTAAAAGAGAGAGTAAAAAGAGTCAGTGGGGCCTAGCGAACGAATTGTGTCTCAATGAAGAAACTGAGGCTAAGTGAATTTGGTCTGGGGTTGCCAACCCTGGACCAAGATAATTATTTTTTGAGCTAAATGAACTTGGTTCGAAGATGCCACCCCGAACCAAGCTCTAGCTAAAAAAACTCTCATTCTTGGTTCGGGGTTAGCAACTATGGACCAAGCTTTGTAATGAAAAAAGGAGAACTTAATTCCGAGTTTGGTTGTCAACCTCGGACCAAGAAAATAAAGCTAAAAAAAATACATAATCCGAGATTGTCAACCCCGGACAAAAAAATGGCAACCGCTAGCGACCGGAGCCCCCCATGGTGGCCGTGTAAAATGGCCAAGCGCCGATGTGGAGCCCACATGGCCTATCAGAGGCCACTTTTTTGAAATAAATTTGGGGGTGTTAGAGATATCCTGTCTTTGCACAAATAAGTCTTCTTCTTCTTATTTATCTTGATATCAGAGCAACTCATGTACCATGTCGAGTATTTTCTCTTCATCTTCCCTCACCTCCATCCAAACACTTGCATACATGGTTACTCTCAATCCCAACATCACTCATTTTCTAAATGTCAAACTCGACAAGGGAAACTATCTGCTGTGGCGTTCCCAGTTCCTTCCTTTTCTCAAGCTCTATGATCTCGAAGGCCTCGTCGACGGAACCTCTCCGTGTCTGGTCCGGTTCCTTCCTTCTACCGAGAAGGATGCTCAGCCCACTATCAATCCAGAATACACTCGCTGGATCAAGCTTGATCAGGTGATCTTATGTTGGCTTATCTCCTCGCTCACTGAGGTTGTTATTGCTCATGTCGTTGGCCTCACCACATCTCGTGATGTATGGTGCTCTTTGGAGCGAATCATTGCATCACCCTCCAGAGCTAGAGTGCAGCAACTCAAATATCAGCTGCACACTGTCAAGATGGGTACCTCTTCTATGTCAGAGTACATCCAGTCTGTCAAGTCCATCGTGGACAACCTGGCGGCAGTGGCTAATCCAGTTGCCGATTCTGACCTCGTCTCTACCTTGCTCAATGGTCAGTCTCCCGAATATGACTCGTTCGTCACCTCCGTCAACACACGAGTCGACCCTGTACTGTCAGAAGAACTCATCGGCCTCATGTTTAGCCAGGAGATTTATCGTGGGCGTGCTATCACTTCACCAGACTCCACAACCCTCATCTCCCCTTCTCTTGCGGTTCATACTGTTTCCCGCACTCCAAACTACCATTCAGCTCCATCTTTTTTCCGTGGTCGTGGACGTGGCCGAGGCAGGGAGCGCGGTCGTGGTCGTGGACGTTCCTTCTTACCGTCACATCAGTCCGCCGGTGGCCGACCTTAATGCCAGATCTGCAATCATTTTGGCCATTATACTGATCAGTGCTACAATCGTTATGATGATTTGGCTAGCCCAACTGCTCTTCTTCACTCTTATGGGAATAGTCCAGTCGATCCCAACTGGATGTTGACTCCGAAGCCACTCATCACCTAACGGCTGACATTGTGATTCTGGCGGTTCACTCCGAATATCAAGGACCCGACAGAGTTCGCATGGGTAACGGGACAGGTTTGCCTATCCGAGCTACTGGTGCTTCTTTATTGTGTTCTCCTGTTTCTTTCTTTGTCTTGAAAAATCTTTTACATGTTCCTGATATCACCAAAAATCTTCTGTCTGTTAGTCAATTTACTGCTGATAATAAAGTCCTTCTTGAATTTCACCCTGACTCTTGTTTTATCAAGGATCTCTCCACTTGGAAAACTCTACTGTGGGTACAACTTAAGGATGGTCTGTATGTCTTCTCCCTAGGGAATCATAACTTTACCGCCTCTCCCTAGGCTCTTCTCGGTGAGCGTGCATCTTCCTCCGTCTGAATGAGCGCCTAGGTCATCCCTCCACCAGAGTTGTCTCTAGTGTTTTATCTCAGCATCAACTTACTTTCCTCCCTGACCGTGCTGGTATCCCTCTCTGCATCCCCTGTCAGCAAGGGAAAAGTCACCGTCTTCCTTTTTCGTCATCTTCCACGATTGCTACTGCTCCTTTAGAGCTTATTTACCCCGATCTATGGGGTCCATCTCCTGTGTCCGCTGTAAGTGGTCATCGCTATTATATTAGCTTTGTAGATCACTACAGTAAGTATATTTGACTTTATCCTTTAATAAATAAAAGTGATGCTTTCTCCATTTTTCTTGAGTTCAAAATTCATGTGGAAAATTTTTTTAGGCGTTCCATTAAAGCACTCCAAACTGATAGTGGTGGCGAGTTCATCAAATTTAAACCTTACTTATCTTTCTAGGGTATCGCTCATCGCTTATCTTGTTCACACACTAGTGCCCAAAACGGCACCGCAAAAAGAAAGCATCGCCACCTTGTCGAGACCGGCCTTACTCATCTGGCTCGGTCAAATGTTCCACTTCATTACTGGCCTTATGCTTTCCAAACTGCCTCATTTCTCATCAATAGAATGCCCACCCCGTCCTCCATAATCTATCTCCCTATCAGAAATTATTTTATAAAGCACCTGACTACCTTTCCTTACGAATTTTTTGTTGTGCTTGCTACCCTGCGTCCATACCAAACTCATAAGTTTAGTTTTTGGTCCAATCAATGTGTCTTCTTAGGTTACTCGGCTTCGCATAAAGGTTATCAATGTTTGCATGTCTCCTTTGGTCGTATTTACATCTCTCGGGATGTTGTATTCGACGAATCTTCCTTTCCTTTCCATTCTCCTCTGCCCTCCCTCTCTCCTCCTACTCCTACGCCTTCACCATCGATCCCCATCTCCATGCCTCTGTTACCTTCCATTGTTCCAGTCCCCTCTTCTCATGCGGGCCCCACCATTGACTCTTCTCCTCCTCCACTACCACCTTCATCACATACTCCTTCTCCACCACCTCCACCAGTACCCGCTGATAAGTCCTTCTCCTCGTCCTCATCCTCAGGCTCTCCCAGTCCCCCTCCTTCCAGGACCGACCATATGGTCACCAGAACACAGGATAACACCAGAACACCAAAAGTCTGGCTAACAACCCGGTATCCCATGCCTACCTGTCTCATGACTGACTTGGTCACCACTCCTGTCGAACCTATATATTTCACGCAAGCTTCTAAAGATCCCAAGTGGCGCCAGGCAATGGACACTGAGATGAATGCCTTGCTTAATAATAAAACCTGGTCCCTTGTGCCATACCACCCTTCCATGAATCTGATTGGTTGTAAACGGGTTTTCAAGTTAAAACATAAATCCGATGGTTCTGTTGACAGGTATAAGGCCCACCTGGTGGCCAAGGGTTTTCATCAACAACTACGATTAGACTATGGTGAAACATTCAATCCGGTCATCAAACTGACCACTGTCCGTGCCGTGTGCAGTCTGGCCGTCTCCAAGGGATGGTCTATTCGACAGTTGGATGTGAATAATGTATTTTTGCAGGGTTTTCTTACTGAGACGGTTTACATGGAACAACCTTCGGGGTTCATCAATCCGGCTCATCCCAATCATGTATGCAAGCTTCACCACAGTATCTATGGCCTCAAACAGGCTCCACGGGGTTGGTTTTCTCGCCTCAGCAGTTATCTAGTCACATTGGACTTTGTGGGCTCCAAGTCCGACACGTCTCTCTTCCTTCGACGGGTCAGGTCAGATCTTCTTCTAGTTCTTATCTATGTGGACATCATCATCACAGGTAATGACTCACGGGCTGTCACTCATCTTATTCAAGAACTAGGCCGAGAGTTCTCATTAAAAGACCTCGGCTCACTGCACTATTTCTTGGCGTGGAGTGTCATCGTGCACCCTCAAGTCTATTTCTCTCTCAACAGAAGTACATCCATGACTTGCTTCCCGACTCAAGATGGATAGTGTCAAGCCTGTCAGCTCGCCTATGGCCACTTCTTGTAAGCTATCCAAGATTATTGGCAAGTCTCTCTCTGACCCCTTTGTCTATCGAAGTACTGTTGGGGCTCTACAATACTTAAGCTTTACCAGACCAGATATTGCCTTCTCGGTGAACAAAGTCGCTCAGTTCATGCAAGCTCCAACCGATGAGCATTGGAACGCTGTAAAACAGATCTTCCGTTACCTCAAATCTACCATTCAACTTGGCATTTTTATCTCTCGTCATTCTTCTGTACAGCTTACTGCTTACACCGATGCAGATTGGGCAGGGTCGATCGATGATCAAAAATCTACCAGTGGCTATTGTGTCTTTCTTGGTATAAATCTCATTTCTTGGAGCTTGAAAAAGCAGTGCATTGTGGCACGATCTAGCACTGAAGCAGAGTATAAGGCGTGGCCAATGCTGCAGCAGAGGTCGTTTGGTTGCAGTCATTACTTCGTGAGCTTGAAGTTCCACAATCTCCTCCAATAGTTCTCTGTGACAACCTCAGTGCAATATATCTCTCGATCAATCCTATTCGTCACTCCCACTACAAACATGTTGAGATTGACATTCATTTTGTGAGGGACTATGTCGCCAATGGAGTCCTGAATGTTCGATTTGTCAGCACTAAATACCAACTAGCAGACATCCTTACTAAGCCTTTGAGCTCATTCAGATTTTCTATGCTGAAGAACAAGCTCTCGGTTCTTTCGAACCCGCTTCGCTTGCGGGAGGTGTTAGTGATATCTTGTCTTTGCACAAATAAATCTTCTTCTTCTTATTTATCTGGGGGAGGTTGGTTTTTGAAATTAAATTTTAAAATGTATTTATTCAAAAAAATGCCCCTTGAATTTTTAATTTTTAATTTTTTAAGGGTATTTTTTTGAAAAAAAATACAATTTTTAAAAATGATTCCAAAATTCGACCTCTCCTAAAAATATTTTCAAAACAAACATCTGACACGCTACGTCGGTGGAGGGTCATTTCGCCCCGCCATTATGGCTTTACACACTGGCGCGAGGTCGTTTTCTTCGCTCGGAGTTGGCAGCCCCGGACGAAGAATTTATTTTGTTTAACCTTTTTTCTTTGTTCGGGATTTCAAACCCGGACAAAGCATTTTTGTTTTTTTAGCTTTTTTCCTTTGTCCAAGGTTTCCAACCCCGAACAAAGAATTTTATTTTATTTTAGCTTTTATTTGTTTAGGGTTGGCAACCCCAGACAAAGAAATTTATTTTTTTTCAATGTTCTTTTTGTTCGGGGTTGCCAACCTCGTACAAAGAAAGAAACCAAAAAAATACAATTGCTTTTTCCGGGGTTAGCAACCCCTAATAAAGAAAAAAGCCAAAAAAATTACAATTACTCTGTTTGGGGTTGCCACTGCAGACAAAGAAGATTTGAGGAATTTTTTTCCTATGTCATACATATCATATATCATACATGTCCCTGTTTAACAAAAAAATTTCCTAACTCATACATATCATATATTGTCAAAAACACATATCGCAACTCATACATATCATACATGTCCCTGTTTAACAAAAAGTAATACATATCACAACTCATATCAACCTCAAAAAAATCACCAATGTAAACTCATATCACAACTCATATTAAAATCATAAATTTTAATAAATATCAAACTCAAGTCATAACTCATATCCAAATCACAAATTTCAACTTAAATCAAACTCATATCACAATTCATTTCAAAATCACAATTTTGAAGTCGTATCACAAGTCATATCACAATAATAATACAAGTCATATTATGTAATATCTCATAACAAACACACGGTAATGCACATGAATACCACGCCTTCGACCTCGTCCTCGTCCTCGTTCACGTGCAGAGGCAGCCTAGGACTCTAATTGCATGTGTTATTGGGATGGTCCGGCCTCCTCCTCAGCTTCTCAACATCTTCGATACATCTAATAGGTGGTTGAAACGGTCCAGGCTCGTCACGTCCAAGGTCCCCCTCATCATCTCGACGTCATGAGCATCGTTTATTAACAGTCTGAAAAGGTCCCAACTTATCCTGTATCGACTCGAACTTTGTATCTGATGGATGTCGCTCACGTGGGTATAAATGATTTGGTGGCTTGGCACACCTGATCGGCATGCAAATCGACTCCTCCTATCATCTCCCTGATGATTGTGGACATCCTCAAGAGTATCATGACCCTCTGAGTCTCTTTCAGCAAGCCTCATCCACCATGGTCCCCATATAGATATATCCTTTAACTTGTATCATAAATTTTAATGAAATCATCTAAATATATCATAAATTTAAGAGAACTGTATTAAGGTATTACCAACTTTCTCTCACATACAATAGCTGGGTGGTAAGCGACCGACGGATCAACATGCTAAATAATCCAGCGACAACTGATCCCCAATACCAGCTTATTTAGTCTGAGAACAATGTGATGGGATATCTCTGACTCTGAAGTTGATTGGCTTGATCATCCCATTAGCTTATATAACCATTGAGATCATACCTCTAATCAAATCGACACTTTCTTACACGGTCTGTCAGAACCAATTAGTTGACGGCATCAGGAATATGCAGACTGAGCGAGATAGAGGAATCTTACCAGCAGCGAGCTTGATGAGTAACGGGCAATTGGGCCGAGCAGTGGTGCTGCCTACAATAACGGCGAAAGGGGGTCGGGGTTAAGGCAAAGAGAGGGAAGAACTTAATTGAGAGAAGGAAAGGCTCATAGAGATCGCGTGGGACACACTCCACTACTATAAAAGAGTTAAGACCCTAATTTTTTCCCTTAAGTATTCTTTGTCTGGTTTAGCAACCCCGAACAAACAAATTTTTTTTTTACCCTCTATAATCAGTAATGTGAAAGAAAAAGTCAACAAGTCAAAGAAATTTCTTTAGAGCAAAGATGAGATGCAAAATTCCTACCCCTACTTGTTCTAAGGTACACCAAGTTTCGAGAACGAAACTTTCTTAAGGAGGGTAGAATTTTGACACTCATATTTTTTTAATCTTCTTTATTTCTCAATTAATAAATAATTAAAGGTGATAATCTTTAAAAAAAGCAATTAGGGTGATAGTTTATTAAGAATAGTTGTTGGTATACAAATATAAAGAGAAGTATATACATATATATAATAAATATACACCTAAAAATATATACATGCATGTTTGTTTGATAAATGAGGAAAATAAATTGTAAATAAGAAATTGTTTATTTAATTAAAGATTTAAGTATATTAGTATGAATACATGGGAGTTATGTATACATATATTCATATATACTAGTATAAGAGTATTCATAATAAAAATAGTTGTTAAATTGAATGAGGGAAGATGGCTTCATTTTGAGTGGAGGGTTAGGGTGTGATCTTGGAATTGGTGAGTGAGGTGGAGGGTGGAGATGGGGTTGTTTTTGGGAATGGGTGAGGTGGCAAGGTAGGGGATTTTGGAGAAATTTTATTTTTAAGAAAATTGAAAATAAAAAACCTCTTCTTCATCTCTTGTACTACATAACCTCTTATTCTCAATCTCTCTCACTCCATCTCTCTCAACCTCACTCATCTCTCACAATCCCCCTCAAATATCACTCTCTCTCACTCTCTATCAATTTATTCCTCTCTTTCTTTAACTCTTCTATCTCCTTCTCCTTCTCAGGTTCAGCGCAAACACAATCGTAGCAACAGCCGATGCGATAGGAAAGGGCGACACTGCATCCAAGACAGGGCGGCTGCGCGACACCAAGAGCGGGTGGTGGTGCGGCCTGTTAGGCCAAGCGAGCGACGAGCATCACTCGAAAGAGAAGGTGGAGGTGGTGGTGAAGAGGAAGAAGAGGGGAGTGTGTGTGGGTATAGATTTATAGAGAAGAAAGAAGAGTAATCAAGTGAGCTTTTGAGAGTTAAGGTAATAATTGAGTTATACCCTAATTAATCTAATTTAAAATCAAGATTATATAGTCCATAACCCATCAGAGTTAGTTCAAAATGTAACGACACTGATAAGCTATTATTTGGATAAATGAATTATATAGAAAAGATGATAAATGATTACTTTTTCTTGGAGAAATATGCATACCATTCATTTTTATTTATTTGATTTGGAGATTATTCTATATATATGAGTTGATTTGATCTTGTTATCCAGATGGGAGATTCGAACATGTCTAAGCTAGCATTGAACAGTATTGGACAGGAGAATTTGAGCCGGGTGCTACCACCGTAGACTGGGATTGTGAGTCCGAAGAGACTAACCCGGAGGTGAGCTTCGCATGACGCAAGGATAATGAGGAATCAGTAAATTTGTAAGAAGTTGAAGAAGATCCAAACTTAATAAGTAATGCAGAGAGTGTTGTAAGGGATTCACCGATAGTTGAGATATTTGATGATGCATCTAATCTAGGTGCAGAACACTGGTAGGGGATATTCTTTGGAGGAATCAAGTGGCATTCTAGCTAGGCTAAGAATTGGGATTTATACATTGGAGATCTCGATGACTAGCGATGCAATGATCCAGAGGATATGATAGAGGATCATGCTGGTGAGAGCTCCAATGGAGATGATTTCAATGGCGACAATGCTATTTCTAAAGCTACAATCGAATGTACTTTTGAGAAGAAATGAGATAGATATATTTAGAAATTTTTGAAGGAATATTTTGTTATTTTGTGTATATCAAGATAGATATTTTAATGTATAAATGATACATCTTGCCTTGTAACCTTTTTAAAGTGAGAATACAAAGATGACTTTTGTCTAAACTGAAAATTTTATGACAAATGCCCTTTTTATCGGGCATATGTGCTTACATATTTGTCATCGTCAAATTATAATGAATAAATTATAATTTTTTATTAGAGGGCAAATGGATCTCAATCATCCACCGGTGGATAGTGGCTCAAATGAAGGAACTCAACAATTTAGTGTGATGGGTAGTTTCATGTCCCAAGCAACCAAGAGAGATCAGAAGAAACAGTGGGAGAAGACTAGAAGCTTCAGAGATAGTGCCAGATTGGTTTACACAATGAATGAGTCGAGGTAATAACTCACATCGAGTCTTAGAACAGTTTCAGAAGTTGAACCCCCCTACGTTTGAAGGAGAAGCTAACCCTTTACAGGTTGAAAAATGATTACTACAAATAGAAAAGATTTTGGACATGATAAACTGTTCGGAGGATAAAAAAGTACATTTTCCACTTTTATGTTAAAAGGAGAAGCGGAGCATTGGTGGAGGATGATAAAAAATAATGCTAAAATTTTAAATGAAAAGATATTTAAGATTATCTAATCTAGAAATTTAATGAGAAATATATTTCAGAGTCTACTAGGGATAGACTGGCCTCGAAGTTTCTAGAATTGAAACAAGGACAGGTGACAGTAACTCAATATGACACAAAATTCACTCAATTGTCCCGATGTGCAGAACGTTTGTTCAGGAGCGAAGCAGACAAGACTAAGAAATTTGTAAAAGGCTTAAAGGAAAAAATTAGAAGTAAACTAATCCCCTTCTAGTTATTGGTATATATGCAAGTTATAGAAGAAGCTCTAGAAATTGAAGGAGACATGCTAGAGAATATGGAAAATGGAGCTAGAGAAACTCCAAATTTCAAGCGTCCACGATACCAAGGACCATCTAATTGGAGAGCACCCAACTTAAGAATTGGAGGAGGTATGGGATCCAGTGTGATTCCGGCTCAAAGGAATGTAAACTTAGGCTGGGGATAGGGATCTAAAGCCAAAGTGTAACGCCCCGATCCTGCGGGTACGGGGACGTCACTGCGACGTATATACGCAAGTCGGAAGTACCTTCGCGTATATACGCTAAGCATCAGTACCGGCAAGAATCAGAGTGCGGAAGCAAGTGGTGCATTATACATTCCAACACATGGGTACAATTACAGAGTCATCACCAGAGGTGATCTGATATTACAATAATATTACATCACCTGATAGGCGCAAATGCGAGAATACAAGAAATGTACAGGGGTAATCAGTATAAAAGGCACTCACGAGTTTACTACACGGAAACTCGAGAGGCACACAGGGAGCCTGGAAGGATGGAGCTCTGGACGGTATGCTGGAGGTCCACGCTACCACTGCGCCACTCTGATCAGTAACAGGGAGAATCCACAGGCTCCAAGCTCCAGAACCTGGACATGAGAATCCAGGGGAGTCAGATGAAACTCCCCAGAGGAGTGGTGAAGTAAAAGCCAGGTGGCGAGCCAGGATGAGCACAAGTGTGTATACAACAAATGATATCAAGTTCAGAAGACAGGGGGTTAGAATACAAGTATAGCAGATATGAACAGGCATAACATAATCACGATAAAACAGGAAATCCGATATAAAACCCAATTACGAGCAAAACCGATTGTACAAGCTTAGGTCACGGCTTCATGAGACTAGTACATCGAAGGAATAATCCAAACAAGGAAACCTTCATCTATATACCTTTATCTCATATCATCATGATCCAAGCACATAGAACCAGAGTTGCAAGCCACACAGTAGTCATAATCAAGAGTTCATAACAAAAATAACCAGAATCATAACAAGCATAACGGGAGTTCATAACAGGCGTAACAGGAGTAATAACAGGAATGACAGGAGCACATAACAGGAGTCCATAACAGGCATAACAGGAATCATATCAGGCATAACAGGAGCACATAACGGGAGTCATAACAGGAATCATAACAGGAGTCTTTTATTATTATTACTCGTCTGACTCATATATCTAGGTATGTGTCCTGGTGTACATCCCGACACACATACATCCATATATAAGCAAGCCGAGGGTTGTTACCGGAAGCAGATGGAGAACTGATGGCGCTTCTTATAGTAGTTCCCGTACACCCGGGACCAGCTTGAGGGCCTTAAATCCCCCTAACACGCATCTCCTGAGGGCCTTAAATCCCCCTAACACGAACCGTCAGTATTTTATTCTATTACTATAAGCAAGGCATCATTCCGGCATCCATCACTTCCTCCCATTCCCCGTGCAAGTTGTCCTTTTTATGGTTTATCAACATTATCAGATTACGAGAATAACTGGACATAACAGGAAATGGCCCTACAGATTTAAGAGGTGGCCCCCACAGATTCAAGAGGTAGCCCCCACCGTGTGGTGTGGCACTTTGCTCCGTGTGGCACCTAGTTCCATTCAGGATAACAGGTCAGGATTCCCGTAAACATGATAATCACAAGTCAAGTAGATCATGCTGGGTGTCAAGTGATAGCATGACAGGATGATGATAATTGGCAGGTAACAAGTCATGAAAATATTATAATATATAATACAAGTCCCGAGGGTAAAGTCCATATTCAAGGAAGTGATCAATCACAGCAGGCAGCCAAGGTTAGTCGACTAGGGAAACTAAGTAGTCGACTAAAGGAGGAATTAGTCGACTGTAGATAAGAGACAAGTCGACTTGCTAGGCTGCGTTAGGGAGAGCTGCGTTTGGGGAGGAAAGTTAGTCGACTAGGGCGTTTGGGTTAGTCGACTAGGTCAAGGCTGCGTCTCAAAGAGCCGTGTTTCAAGGGAGCTGCGTTAGTCGACTAGGGATAATAGTTAGTCGACTGGTGAAATCCGCGTTTCAAAGAACCGCGTCTTCAGAAGAGGATTAGTCGACTGGACGAGAGGGGCAAGTCGACTAAAGGAGTCTGCGTTTCAAAGAACTGCGTCTCAAGAGAAGAGTTAGTCGACTGGGTCAATAGGGTAGTCGACTAATAGAACTGCGTCACAAGAAATCAGGCTGCGTTTCAAGGGGTTTAGTCGACTTATGATGGGGTCAAGTCGACTAATGCTGTAAAACAGTAGGCAGAAACAGTTTTAAGAGTTATAATCTGTTTGATATGCATATACAAGTTAGCCAAGTCTTTGGCGAGGAAAAGCACTCGCATAACCAGTAGGATATCAAGAGGAAAAGCAAGATCACTCGCCTAAGAACGATCCTTGCTGCGTCCCACGAAGGGAAGTTCGGCCCCAATCCAAAAGGAGGGTACCGGCCCTAAGTCTTGCCGCCGGAGAAGAAACACGGCCACAATCCAAAGGAGTGGCCGGTCTTCACGAAGTGATGAAGGGAGGTTGAAGGTGGTATACTTGGTGATGGCTAAAGTGGTGTATATGGAGGTGGAGATGGTGGACAAAGGAAGCAAGAGGAGGAGGCTCTCTTGGTGGCTTCTCTGTTGGAGGCTGCAGGAAGCAAGGAAGAAGAAGAAGAAGTAAAATGAAGAGAGAGAGAAGGAGAGGGGGTATTTATAGGATTTGGATTGTAAAGGTGATGCAAATAAATAAAGGAGAGGGGTATTTATAAAATTGGGGTTTAGGTATCTCTCTTGGCCACTTGGCCAGTTATGATGATGAGAAAGGTTGGAATATCTAGGAGAAGACTTTTTGGAAGAGAAGGAATTAATGAAGAGAGAGAAGGGAGAATATAATAATGTAGCACACTTTTTAACACAAAGGAAACAAAAGAGGAGAACTTGTCTCCCTCTCCCAAACGCAGCACACAAGCCTGCGTTTAGGCCAAAATGGGCTAAACGCGGGAATTAAAGTCGTGTTTAGGGAGAAAGCCAAAAGTTGCGTTTAATAGAGGAGAGAGAAAATCATAATGACTTGGTGGGATTTGATCTGAAGTGCATTAAATGCAACATGGGGAGGATCTTCACAATAAATGCAGAATCCCAGGTAGGTGAGATCCGCGTTTGAGGAAGGAGAGAGAAAATGGGAAAAAGACAAAGTGGAATATATGGGGCAATTCCTCGGTAACTGGGAAAATACCGAAAATTCTGGAAAAGGTCCAAAAATAAAGTAGTTCGGAAAGTTTCCCAAAAATTCTCAAAAATCATAAATATTATAAAATGATTTTTGGTGAAATCGGTTTTCAGAAATTCAATCTCATTTTCAAGTTAAAAATCCTGAAGTCAACCGTCAATCTCGGTATACACCGGATTGGCCGGGTTTTCAATAAATTCAGAAAATTCTCAGAAAAAGTATTTAGATGAGAAATGTGATTTTAGAAATAGTGTAAAAAGACACTCCTTGAAATTCCAATCCGTTTGTAAGTTAAAATCCAGGAATCGGTCAACGGTACTGGCCGACACCGGTTTTGAAGATTTACAACTTAATTCAGGAAAATTCCAGAAAATCATATAAAATCCAGAATATTGGAAAACGATGTTAAAACTGAAACCGGTCAAATCGGAATACCAGAATGTCCAAACCGAGCAATACTCTGGAATCGGGCCTTCGGTTCAAACTAAGGTTGACTCCGAATCCACGAATCTAAATCCAAGACAAAACATCATACTAATAATTCATAATACAAAATAAACATGGAAGCAAATCGAAAAATACGATCGAGAAACCTGAATACGCAACTAAGTACGTATTCCGGGAGCGGGGTGTTACACAAAGGGTTTCTTCTAGCACATCGAATATGCCTAATCCTCATATTGGATCTAGAGGGATGTCGTGGTGCCAAAGGTGTAGCAAAAGATATTTCAGAAGTTTTTGGTCAAGGAAAAGGTTGTTACGTCTGTGGGGGAATGGGACACCTAAAGAGAAATTGTCCAGTATTGTAGAGACAACAAGGAATGGGTAGAGGAACTAGGAAATCAATGTCGGGAGTAGTTCTTTCTAATGGATCAATGTTAGGTACTTCCCCTATGTCCAATGCACCTCATCCAGTAGCAACTCAGAACAATTCAACAACCGCGGACACAAGGTCGAGTATTTGCAATGACCCAATAGGAAGCTCGAACATCAAATACAGTAGTTGAAGGTACAAATTACTTTGTCTAGACATATTGCACGAACCGTATTTTCTCCGGGGGCAACTCATTCATTTATTTCGAATGCATTTGCTAATAAGCTGAATAGATCTCCTGAACATCTACAAATTCAACTTATTATATCTACACTTTTCGGGACCGAAGTGGTAGCTAGAACTAAATACGAGGGGTGTGTGAAATTATTCTAGGGGTCGTCAAAGCACTTGTAAATTTGATAAAACTTGGAGAAATGGAATTTGATGTTATATTGGGGATATTGGTTATCTATATACTTGGCATCTGTGGAT
The DNA here is from genome assembly GCA_038442645.1 of Agave tequilana. Lineage (NCBI taxonomy): Eukaryota > Viridiplantae > Streptophyta > Magnoliopsida > Asparagales > Asparagaceae > Agave > Agave tequilana. The sequence goes on from JAVJIF010009383.1 coordinate 106,781, forward strand.
TGTTATGAGAAGAAAGTAACATTAAGATAGATGAAATTTCAGAATTCACTATTAAAAGAATACATGACAGATACAAGACAACAATTACATCAAAGATGAGGGCGACAAGATTATTAAACCAAGGATGCTAAGGATTCATAGCCACAGTAATAAAAGAGATGAAGTTCAAACAAAAATAAAAGATATACCGATAGTTAAAGAATATCTGGATGTATTAGCTGAAGACATATCAACTTTACCCCTAGATAGAGAAGTAGAGTTTACTATTGTTGTATTACAGCGGATCACTCCTATATTTAAGGCTTCATATCGGATGGCCCCAGCAGAAATGAAAGAACTTAAAGTACAATTACGAGAGTTACTGAATAAAAAAATTTATTAGACCTAGCGTGTCACTGTGGGGGGACACCTGTATTATTTGTGAAAAAAAGATGAGAGTATAAGACTGTTTATTGATTACAGGAAACTAAATAAAGTTACTGTCAAGAATCGATATTGTAACAGCCTATTTTTTTTATTATTATTTATTAATTATTATTTCCTCATGATTAAGTATTGGTTATAAAGGGAATTTTATAATTCCTCATTTTTAATTGAATACCAATAATAATAAATGACCAAAGAATTAGTATTTTATTTATTTTTTTTATGAGTTATTTTCATTTTTGGATTTATGGCATAAATTAGAATATATAGAAAATATATATAGGTATTTTATGCCAACATAATTATGATACTAGAGTATATGGGAGTATATCTTAGATATTTTCAATTTTAGGTATATCTTATAGTATTTCCAAAATTAGAACATACCTAAAAAAATACTAAGTATTTGTAGAAAATTTTTTATCACTTTGAGTTAGTGGATGAGTTAGGTATGCATGAAGGGGTGAGGTGTAAGGCTAGGATCATTTTGATCCTAGCCTTGGCCAAGTGGTAAGATTAGTGGGGAGGATGTCTTTGTAATGACTAGGGTTATTAGGGGCCTCTATGCAAAATCACCTCCCCTTACGTTTAGATCTGAGGGGAGAATTTCTCTCCTCTCTGTAAAAATACAGCCTTCTCTCTCAACTGAAACCCTAAGATCCACTCTCCCTCTCTCTCTATCCTCCCTCTCAACTCTCTCTCTACCCACACAATACTCTCTCTCTCTCTTGCACCCGCCAGCCGAAGCCAGGGGGCGGCAGCAACCGCGCGCCACCACAGCCGCGCGCAGCCGCGCGGGGGCGGCGCACGGCCGCGCGAGGGCGGCGCCAGGCCGCACGTGGCCTGGTAGGAGGGGGGAAGCTTGGTTGGCCAGGAGAAGAGGAAGAATTCAGATTTGGGGATAGTTTTTTATAAAGGAAAAATCAAGCCCTAATTCTGAATTTTTGTTCCAAATACTCTTTTCTTCCAGAGGCTAAAAGTTGGGTAAAGATATAATAACACTCAACTAGTTCTTCTCATGATTATGATTATTTCATAAACTAAGAATTTCCCTTGTCTTTTTGCTAGGATTTGAGTGGAGGAATTGATCAAGGATCACAAGTGGGAGTCCATCTATTAAAGTGAGTAAATTTCTGTACTCACTTTACATACTTAATTCATGAATCTAAAAGTTAGTAATTGACGTATGAGATTAGGTGGGATTTGAAGAAAGTAAAATAGAATAGTGTAGAGTAGCATGTAAATTAATTTTACATGGAATTGGTGTCATACTTATTCTCTTGTCATTAGAGGGTGGTTACATAAATTATTTGTGATATGCATTCGTAACAATTAGAGTTAGGTTAAGTAGCATAGGTAAAGTAAGTGGTGATGGGTGTTTGCTAGAATGTAAGTGTGTTTTAGTAGTTATGTTACATGTTATGTATGTGTAATGTTAAGTCACTAATCATGATGCATAGGTAGTTCCGCATGAATCACATTTTGCACGAATTACTATAGTAATACCTATATAATAGCATGATTGAATATATGGGTGACATGTGAGCATGTCGACTTTGTGATCTTGCCAAGACATGCTAATTGTGTAACTATGCAATGATATATTTTTAATATGCTACATGTATGAGTGCGTTGATTGTAGGAACTATACGTCGGTATGTTGATTTCCTATGTTTGTCAATTATGAGGAGGAAGGGGCCGGGCGGGAGCCGGTAGGAGGGGGAAGACGGTGAGTAATGATAGTGCATATTGTTTATTAACATAAGGAGGAAGGGGCCGGGCGGGAGCCGGTAGGTGGGAGAAGACGGGGGTCATGGGAATCACGTATACACATTGCGTGAATATGTATATTTAATTCATATGCTATATATATATGAGTCTTGGTTGCACTTCTAGGAGGAAGGGGTCGGGCGGGAGCCGGTAGGTGGGAGAAGACGGGGGAAATTTAGCACCCTATGATTAGGGTGACATGCGAATGTGCCTTGATAAATAACATAAATATGGTATTATCGGAAAGTGTCTGAAAGTGGCAATAATTAGTAAAGGCTAAGGCAAGGTAAGAACTTGTGTATATACTAGAAAGAAACTTTTAATAATCATAAAGAAAGCCTAGCAATTATGGCTTGTAATTATTAAATCGGGTAAGGAAGTACCTAATATTCATGTAAGGTTTCTCTCGGATTCCGCAGGTATGTTGTGGTAAAGTATTCATGATAGCATTCATTTAGTGTTTATGAAATTTACTCGCTGAGCCGTCGAGCTCATTCCTTTCATTTTTCCCTTTCAGGTCTGGATAAAGGTAAAGGCATATTGTAGCTTGGAGTAGTCATGAGCAGGATGGCATATTTTCCATAAAATCTTATCTTTGTTCACTATGTGCATATAAGTATGCTTTATGTCAGCATTACCTAGTTAAATGTACTATGGTGCTACCATCATATGTAAATTTTTGTAATAGTTGTAATTAGAACTTGTGGTACATGGGATGTTGGTGAAGTTAAGAACTATGATCATGTTGGTAGTATTATGTGGTTAATGGATGCCTTGATGGTTATGTAAGAGAATGTATGGTATAAGTATATTTTGGGAACTTCTTTACGGTTGATATGTGGTGCTAGTGAGATCTTCTATATCTTGTGATAAGTAGGCCATGTGGCCGAAATCCTTTATGGACATAAGTAGGCCTTGGAGCCGAAATTACTATTGTTGTATGTGGAAGAAAAGTAATATTTTAGAGGAAATGCTGCCGAAATTTTCTAGATTTGAATCAAAGAAAAGATTCGGGAATAAATACGTGTTATGGATCTAATCTTGATTATTAGAAGCTGGGACCGTTACAGTTGGTATCAGAGCGTGGTTTAGGTAAGATTAGCCTAGATAGATGTAACATACAGGACTGGCTAGGTAAGCATGTGAAATCTGTATGTATGTTTGGGTAAGATAGATAAAGGGGTATAGGAGTGATAGTAGAATCTTAGGGTATTTTGACCCCGAAAGGTATGATATTAACTTTTCTCTACGTTTGAATTTGGGTACCCGCATACCTTAATTCAAATGGATCCTGCAAAGGGTGCGGGCCCTTTTGTGTAGAATTTCAGTGATATGGGACACTGCAAAAGAGAGAACAATTAAAATATCACACAAGACAGGGTTAAACCTATTGGCAGGGTAGTTTCACCCAATGGTAAATTGTGAAAGATCGGCATGGTTAAAGAAGTGATGATTTCTATCATGTCTTGTTATATATTCATGCAATTTAATATTTTGGGGAGAATTGGAAGACAAATTGTCTAATATAAATTTCTTACTTCTACAGATGGGAGATTCTGAGATGACAGGATCGTCATCCGACGGTCCGGGGTCAGAAAGCTTGAGTTGGATTGCGGACCACATGGATTGGGATTTTGAGTCCGATGAGACCGATCCAGCTATTATTCTGAAAGATTCCCCAGATAGTAAAGATACAGGGGTTCGCTGGGGACAAGATAATAAAGATGAAATCAGTGAGGCAGAAAGTGCCATAAGGAATGCACCAACAACTGTGGACCTGGGAGTCCTGCCTAACAATGAGATGAATCCTGAAGGAAGGATTTTCTTTGGAGGTATTTGGTGGGACTCCAGTTGGGTAAAAGACATGAACCTTTACGATGATCATGAGAATTGGAGATGTGATTATGATACTGTCCTAGAGGAAGAAGAAGAGGATCCTGAAGAAGTAGATCCAGAAGAGGATGATCCTGAGGAGTTAAATCAAGAAGAAGAAGACCCCGAAGAAGAGGAAAACATTAAGGAAGACGACAGGGAGGAAAGCTCCTCGAAAGATAACATAGAAGAAGATGATACAACAATGGATATATTTGAAGAAATTGAATGAAAATTGAATGTACATAAGTGTGATATATTTTTTTTTGGTAAAGAAAGTAGTTGTCAATAGCTATATGTGTGAACAATGTATCCCTTTATGACTGCAATAGTATGTTTTGAAAGAATGTAGTCATGCTAATGTAAATGTTGCCATGAAAACATTTTGAGCATAAATGAAATCAGTGTTTTGTTTTTGAGCTATTTTACTTGTTATTATTGAGTTGCCATTGATTAAGTTCGACTATTCTTTAGGTATTAAATGGACTTAAATTTTCCTCCACCCGATGCCAACTCGGAGGGCGACGTCCCATTGCACAGTGCAATCGGGAGCGTCCATCCCTCAGCAAGTCAAGAATTCCTAAGTGAGCAATCTAATGCCAATCGGAGAATTCCAGACAGAATACCAGATTGGTTGTTGCAACTGGCAAATGTTAACAACCCTCGCAGAGCCCTTGAACAATTTCAAAAGTTAAATCCACCAGCTTTTAAAGGAGGAGTTGATCCGATACAAGCTGAAGAATGGCTCCGTCAAATTGAGAAAATACTTGATGTTATGGAGTGCACGAAAAATCAACGGGTATCTTTCACCTCCTTTATGTTCCAAGGAGAAGCTGAGCGCTGGTGGGAGATGATTAAAGGAGGGGCTAAGACCATGGGGAAAGAAATCTCTTGGAACTTTTTAGTTAGAAAGTTCAATGAAAAATATATACCGGGAGTGGTGAAGGACAGACTCGCAATGGAATTTCAAGGCCTAAAGCAGGACCAGTTGACTGTGAGTCAATATGAGGCCAAATTCACCCAACTGTCTAGATATGCGGAGAAATTGGTGTCTGAAGAGGAAGATAGAGCAAAAGATTTGTTAGAGGTTTGAGGCCCGAAATCAGGAGTAAACTGATTCCTTTCCAATTGCAGATCTATGGCCAAGCTGTAGAGAAGGCCCTAGAAATTGAAAGAGACATGCAGGAGAGCCAGGAGGCAAGGACCAGGGAACTGCCTTTTATGAAGCGCCCCCGGTATGCTAATGCGCCAAACTTTGGAACTCATCCGGTGAGGTCCGACAGAGGTACCGGATCTTCCTTTATGCCGGCCCAAGGGACCAGGGGGAACTCATGGCCCAAGAATAGGAGATTTTCCCATTCAGAGTTGGCAATGCCATCTCCACGCTCCAACTTTGTGGGAAGCCAATGGTGTCCAAGGTGTAATCGAAGTCACACTGGCAGTTGCTCTGTTGGTAAGCAATGTTTTGCTTGTGGAAAAATGGGTCATATGAGGAGAGACTGCCCAACCCTGCATGGATATCCAGGAGCTAGTAGGGGAACAGGGAGACCGACCATGGGCATTGCCCCAACAGCAGGAGGACAAGCTACCGCCTTTCGACAACCTATCAACAGGACTCGCTCAGCCATGACGCAAGCATCGGTACAACAACCCAGAGCTCAAGGAAGAATGAACGCAATAACTTCACAGGAAGCTAGGGCATCCAATGTAGTGGTGGAAGGTACCGTCTGTGTATCTAAAAATATTGCTCGAGTATTATTTGACCCTGGTGCTACCCACTCATTTATTTCTTCATCATTTGCTGCAATGATTAACAAGAACTCTGAACCTATGAACTATCAACTAGTGGTGTCAACCCCAGTAGGCGCGAGTGTGACCACTAGTGAATATTATAAGGAATGTGAAATCATTATAGGAGAAATGAAAACACATGCAGACTTGATTAAATTAGGAGAGATGGAATTTGACATCATCCTGGGAATGGATTGGTTATCAACATATCGAGCTCATGTAGATTGTCACCAGAAGAGAATAATCTTTAAGTTAGAAGGAACTCCAGAAAGAGTCTATGAAGGGGTGAAGAATAAAATTTGCACTCCAATCATTTCAGCCTTGAAGGCCACTAAGCTATTAAGGCAAGGGTGTCAAGGATTCCTGGCAACTGTTATTAGTGAAGACAAGATAATGAAAGTTGAAAACATTGAAGTTGTGAAGGAATACCCTGATGTATTTCCAGAGGATCTACCCGGTTTGCCCCCAGATAGGGAAGTAGATTTTTCCATTAATCTTCTACCAGGGACAAGTCCCATATCCAAGGCACCCTATAGGATGGCGCCCGCAGAAATGAAAGAATTGAAAGACCAGCTGCAAGAGTTACTAAGTCTGGGATTTATTCGGCCGAGTGTGTCACCTTAGGGTGCTCCTGTGTTATTTGTTAAGAAGAAAGATGGGAGCATGAGGCTGTGTATAGATTACTGTGAGTTGAACAAGGTCACTATCAAGAATCGGTATCCACTGCCAAGGATTGATGACCTTTTTGACCAACTTCAGGGTGCCAGTACATTTTCCAAAATAGATCTGAGATCTGGATACCATCAATTAAAAATTAAGTCGGAGGATGTTTCTAAGACAGCCTTTCGGACTAGATATGGTCACTATGAGCTTTTAGTGATGCCATTTGATTTGACCAACGCTCCAGCAGCATTTATGGATCTGATGAATAGGATCTTCCAACCATACCTAGATCAATGTGTGGTGGTCTTTATAGATGACATTCTAATCTACTCTAAAAGCAAAGAAGAGCATGAAAGTCATTTAAGAGTAGTTTTACAATTATTGAGAGAGAACCAACTCTATGCAAAATTTAAAAAGTGTGAATTCTGGCTGGATAAAGTTGGATTCTTGGGTCACATCATAAGTAAGGAAGGAATATCAGTGGATCCTGCGAAGATCGAAGCGATTAAAGAATGGCCTCGACCTACCAATGTCACCGAAGTGCGAAGCTTTCTGGGACTGGCTGGGTATTACCGGAGATTTGTGGAGGGATTCTCCAAGATAGCAGCATCCTTGTCACAATTAACCAAGAAGGGACTCAAATTCCACTGGGGAGATAGTCAGGAAAGAAGTTTTCAGGAGTTAAAGGATAAACTAACATCGGCCCCAGTCCTAGCCATGCCCACTGGAACTGAAGGCAATGTTATTTACAGTGATGTGTCGAAGTCAGGGCTAGGGTGTGTGTTGATGCAACATGGCAGGGTAATTGCATATGCTTCTAGACAACTAAGGAACCATGAGAAGAATTATCCTACACATGATCTTGAGCTAGCCGCAGTCATCTTTGCCTTGAAAATATGGCGACATTACCTGTATGGGGTATCATGTGATATATATACAGATCATAAGAGTCTAAAGTATATCTTTACCCAAAAGGAGCTGAATATGCGACAGAGAAGATGGTTGGAATTAATGAAAGACTACGACTTGGCTATTCATTACCACCCCGGAAAGGCCAATGTTGTGGCAGATGCCCTTAGTAGGAAGTCTGGAGGATCTGTAGCAGTGTTACTAACACAACGGGATGATCTATTAAAAGATATAGAGCGGCTGCAATTGGAGATCTTGGTGAAGGAAACTCGAGAAGGGGTGGTGCAGGTAAGTCAAGTTAGCATTGATTTTGACCTCCATAAAGAGATAAAGGAAGCTCAACTAAAAGATGATCAAGTAATTAGAATTGTGGAAGGAGTGCGAAGGGGTGAAACTCAAGATTATTCCATTATTAAGGACTTGCTAAGAAAGGGAGGCCGAATCTATATACCTTCAGATTTTAAGCTCAAGGAGCGAATTATGACTGAAGCACATTGCATTCCTTACACTGCACATCCTGGAGCAACCAAGATGTATCAAGATCTACGACCAAATTTTTGGTAGGAAGGAATGAAGAAGGATATAGCTAAATTTGTACAAAGATGTCTGATATGCCAACAAGTCAAAGCTGAACACAAAAAGCCCCCGGGACTCCTTATGCCGTTGCAAATTCCTGAATGGAAGTGGAGCAACATTACTATGGATTTTGTTACAGGACTTCCCAAATCCCCTCAAGGATATGATGCCATATGGGTGATAGTAGACCGACTCACAAAGTCCGCCCATTTCTTACCCATTCGAATAAACTATTCAATGGACAGATTAGCCCAAATCTACCTCCGAGAAATAATCAGAATTCACGGAGTACCTGAGACTATCGTGTCCGATCGGGACCCCCGATTCCAGTCAAGACTATGGATCAGCCTATCCCAGGCTCTGGGCACTAAACTACATCCAAGTACAGCTGCTCATCCGCAAACCGACGGACAATCAAAAAGAACTATTCAAATACTTGAAGATATGCTGAGAGCATGTGTATTGGATTTCGGAGGTAATTAAGAAAAATACCTACCATTGGCAGAGTTTGCATACAACAATAGTTATCAATCTACTATTGGAATGCCGCCATTTGAAGCCTTGTACGGCAGGAGGTGTAGATCTCCGATTTGTTGGGAGGAGATGGGAGACCGAACATTATTCGGAGCTGATATAGTGTTAGATACAATAGAGAAGATCCGAATAATTAGGAAGAGGATGAAGGCTGCCCAAAGTAGACAGAAGACATATGCAGATCGGCGCCGGAGACCCTTGGAGTTTGCTGAAGGCGACAAAGTTTTCTTGAAGATATCACCAATGAAAGGAGTGATACGGATTGGTAAACGGAATAAGTTAGACCCCCGTTTCATCGGTCCTTTCGAGATATTGGAAAGAATTGGACCTCTGGCTTACCGGTTAGCATTACCACCAGAAATGGAGAAGATGCATAATGTCTTTCATGTGTCACAATTAAGGAAATACATACCAGACCCCAGCCATGTTCTTAGTTACTCACCACTACAACTCCAAGAAGATTTATCATATACGGTGGAGCCAGTGCAAGTCTTGGACCGTAAAGAGAAGGTTTTGCGAACAAAGCTATTCCGTTAGTAAAGGTATTATGGAGAAGCCAGGAAATCGAAGAGACTACCTGGGAACCAGAGGAGGATATGCAATTTACCTATCCACAACTCTTCCAAGGTACGTCGAGCTTCGGGGCCGAAGCTCCCCTAAGGGGGTAGAAATGTAACAGCCTATTTTTTTATTATTATTTATTAATTATTATTTCCTCATGATTTTAAGTATTGGTTATAAAGGGAATTTTATAATTCCTCATTTTTAATTGAATACCAATAATAATAATAATAATGACCAAAGAATTAGTATTTTATTTTATTTTATTTTTTATGAGTTATTTTCATTTTTGGATTTATGGCATAAATTAGAATATATAGAAAATATATATAGGTATTTTATGCCAACATAATTATGATACTAGAGTATATGGGAGTATATCTTAGATATTTTCAATTTTAGGTATATCTTATAGTATTTCCAAAATTAGAACATACCTAAAAAAATACTAAGTATTTGTAGAAAATTTTTTATCACTTTGAGTTAGTGGATGAGTTAGGTATGCATGAAGGGGTGAGGTGTAAGGCTAGGATCATTTTGATCCTAGCCTTGGCCAAGTGGCAAGATTAGTGGGGAGGATGTCTTTGTAATGACTAGGGTTATTAGGGGCCTCTATGCAAAATCACCTCCCCTTACGTTTAGATCTGAGGGGAGAGTTTCTCTCCTCTCTGTAAAAATACAGCCTTCTCTCCCAACTGAAACCCTAAGATCCACTCTCCCTCTCTCTCTCTCCTCCCTCTCAACTCTCTCTACCCACACAATACTCTCTCTCTCTCTCTCTTGCACCCCCCAGCCGAAGCCAGGGGGCGGCAGCAACCGCGCGCACCACAGCCGCGCGCAGCCGCGCAGGGGCGGCGCACGGCCGCGCGAGGGCGGCGCCAGGCCGCACGTGGCCTGGTAGGGGGGAAGCTTGGTTGGCCAGGAGAAGAGGAAGAATTCAGATTTGGGGATAGTTTTTATAAAGGAAAAATTAAGCCCTAATTCTGAATTTTTGTTCCAAATACTCTTTTCTTCCAGAGGCTAAAAGTTAGGTAAAGGTATAATAACACTCAACTAGTTCTTCTCATGATTATAATTATTTCATAAACTAAGAATTTTCCTTTTTTTTTTGCTAGGATTTGAGTGGAGGAATTGATCAAGGATCACAAGTGGGAGTCCATCTATTAAAGTGAGTAAATTTCTGTACTCAATTTACATACTTAATTCATGAATCTAAAAGTTAGTAATTGACGTAAGAGATTAGGTGGGATTTGAAGAAAGTAAAATAGAATAGTGTAGAGTAGCATGTAAATTAATTTTACATGAAATTGGTGTCATACTTATTCTCTTGTCATTAGAGGGTGGTTACATAAATTATTTGTGATATGCATTCGTAACAATTAGAGTTAGGTTAAGTAGCATAGGTAAAGTAAGTGGTGATGGGTGTTTGCTAGAATGTAAGTGTGTTTTAGTAGTTATGTTACATATTATGTATGTGTAATGTTAAGTCACTAATCATGATGCATAGGTAGTTCCGCATGAATCACATTTTGCACGAATTACTATGGTAATACCTATATAATAGCATGATTGAATATATGGGTGACATGTGAGCATGTCGACTTTGTGATCTTGCCAAGACATGCTAATTGTGTAACTATGCAATGATATATTTTTAATATGCTACATGTATGAGTGCGTTGATTGTAGGAACTATACGTCGGTATGTTGATTTCCTATGTTTGTCAATTATGAGGAGGAAGGGGCCGGGCGGGAGCCGGTAGGAGGGGGGAAGACGGTGAGTAATGGTAGTGCATATTGTTTATTAACATAAGGAGGAAGGGGCCGGGCGGGAGCCGGTAGGTGGGAGAAGACGGGGGTCATGGGAATCACGTATACACATTGCGTGAATATGTATATTTAATTCATATGCTATATATATATGAGTCTTGGTTGCACTTCTAGGAGGAAGGGGCCGGGCGGGAGCCGGTAGGTGGGAGAAGACGGGGGAAATTTAGCACCCTATGATTAGGGTGACATGCGAATGTGCCTTGATAAATAACATAAATATGGTATTATCGGAAAGTGTCTGAAAGTGACAATAATTAGTAAAGGCTAAGGCAAGGTAAGAACTTGTGTATATACTAGAAAGAAACTTTTAATAATCATAAAGAAAGCCTAACAATTATGGCTTGTAATTATTAAATCGGGTAAGGAAGTACCTAATATTCATGTAAGGTTTCTCTCGGATTCCGCAGGTATGTTGTGGTAAAGTATTCATGATAGCATTCATTTAGTGTTTATGAAATTTACTCGCTGAGCCGTCGAGCTCATTCCTTTCATTTTTCCCTTTCAGGTCTGGATAAAGGTAAAGGCATATTGTAGCTTGGAGTAGTCATGAGCAGGATGGCATATTTTCCATAAAACCTTATCTTTGTTCACTATGTGCATATAAGTATGCTTTATGTCAGCATTACCTAGTTAAATGTACTATGGTGCTACCATCATATGTAAAATTTTGTAATAGTTGTAATTAGAACTTGTGGTACATGGGATGTTGGTGAAGTTAAGAACTATGATCATGTTGGTAGTATTATGTGGTTAATGGATGCCTTGATGGTTATGTAAGAGAATGTATGGTATAAGTATATTTTGGGAACTTCTTTACGGTTGATATGTGGTGCTAGTGAGATCTTCTATATCTTGTGATAAGTAGGCCATGTGGCCGAAATCCTTTATGGACATAAGTAGGCCTTGGAGCCGAAATTACTATTGTTGTATGTGGAAGAAAAGTAATATTTTAGAGGAAATGCTGCCGAAATTTTCTAGATTTGAATCAAAGAAAAGATTCGGGAATAAATACGTGTTATGGATCTAATCTTGATTATTAGAAGCTGGGACCGTTACAGATATCCCCTCCCCCATATTAATGACTTATTTGATCAACTTCAAGGGTCATGTGTATTTTCAAGATTGATTTGAGATATGGATAACATCAACTAAAGGTTAAACCAGAAGATGTAGCTAAAATAATTTTTAGAACAAGATATGAACATTTTGAATTCTTGGTTATGCCTTTCGGACTTACCAATGTCCTAACTGTGTTCATGGACTTGATGAATAAAGTATTCCAACCATACTTGAATCAATTTGTGATGGTGTTCATTGATGATATTTTAATCTACTCGAAGAGTCATGAAGAACATGAGAGTCATCTCCGAATAGTACTTCAAACATTAATGGAGAAACAACTATATGTCAAATTCAGTAAATGAGAGTTCTGGTTGGATAAAGTTAGATTTCTTGGTCACATAATCTCAAAGAAGGAATAGTTATCGATCCAAGGAAAGTCAAAGCGATTAATAACTGGCCCCGATCTACAAATGTTACAGAGGTCAAAAGTTTTTTAAGCTTAGCTGGATACTATTAAAGATTCGTGGAGAGATTTTCTAACCTCACAATTCCACTAGCTCAACTGATTAGAAAAGGTGTGGAGTTTATCTCAGGTGACAAGTAAGAGAAGTTTTCAAAAACTGAAAGAAAGATTAACAATAGCCCCAATATTGGCAGTATCTTCTAGAACCGAAGGGTTTGCTATTTGTAGTGATGCTTCAAAACTTGAACTATGGTGTGTTTTGATGCAACATGGGAAAGTTATCGCATATGCTTTCATACAATTAAGAGCTCGTGAAAAAAATTACCCTACCCATGATCTGGAGTTGGTCGTTGTAATCTTTACCCAAAAATCAGGCGACATTATTTGTATGGAGTATCTTGTGAGATTTATACAAATCACAAAAGTCTAAAATAAATTTTCACTCAAAAGAGCTAAATATGTGACAAAGAAGATGGTTGGAGCTAATGAGAGATTATGATATCATAATTCATTATTAATCGGGAAAAGCTAATATAATGGTGTATGTGTTAGTCAAAAATCCGGTGGGTCACTAGTTGTACTGATTACTAGACAACCTAAATTATTAAGAGATCTAGAAGAACTACAGATAGAGATAAAACCTATAAGAGTTCCAAGTCAAATGAGTCGGTTAAATCAAGTGTTCAATTTAATCTTTATGACAGAATCGTCAAGGCACAACTGGAAGATGGTTAATTAATGAGAATTAGATAACAGATAGAAAAGGGAAACTCAGGAATTTCGCATTGATAATGATGTAGTAAGACATGGAAACCGATTGTGTCTCCTACAAATAAATGAATTAAAGGAAGAAATCATGAAGGAGGCTCATAGCACCCCATATACAGCTCATCCACAGAGTACTAAAATGTACCAAGACCTATGACACAACTTTTGGTAGGGCGGAATGAAGAAAAATATCACAAAATTTGTACAGAAATGTCAAGTGTATCAATGAGTGAAGGCTGAAAACCAGCAGGACTACTAGTGCTGTTACCTATTCCTGAATGAAAGTGGGAGCACATCACAATAGACTTTGTAATTGGCTTATCACAGACACCACAAGGATTTGATGCAATACGGGTATGGTTAATAGACTTACCAAAATTGCCTATTTTATACCCATACATTTGGACTACTCTGTAGACAAGTTAACCCAACTTTATATTCAAGAATAGTCAGATTACATGAAATCCCTGAGACTATAGTATCAGATGGGACCCTAGGTTTCAGTCCAGACTTTGGAGAAGTTTGTCAGAAGCTATGAGTACCAAGTTACAACCAAGTACAGTAGCACACTTACAAACATATGGACAGTCTGAAAGAACAATTCAAATATTGGAAGATATGTTAAGAGCATGTGTAATAGATTTTGGAAGAAATTGGGGGTAAGCACCTACCTTTAGTAAAATTTACTTATAACAATACTTATCAATTTACAATTGACATGCCCCCATTTGAAGCACTATATGGTCAAAGATGTAGATCTCTAATATGTTGGAAAGAAGTTGGTAATAGGAAGATCCACGGATCAGACCTAATACAAGAGATTACAGAGAAAATAAAGATAATCAGAAGAAGAATGAAAACAGCTCAAAGTGGACAAAAAGCCTATGTTGACCATCGTTGCAGACCTCTAGAATTTTTAGTTGGTGATAAGGTCTTTTTAAAAGTATCCCTAATTAAAGGAGTATTCCGCGTTAATAGAAAGAGTAAATTGGATCACAATTCGTTGGACCTTTCAAAATTCTAGAAAGAGTCGGACTAGTGGCATATCGTCTTGCCTTGCCCCAGAGCTTCAAAGGATCGATGTGTTTCATGTGTCTCAATTAAAGAAATATATTTAGACCTCAATCGTGTGATATCTTACCAACCACTTCAGATTCAAGAAGACTTGACTTATGTGAAAAAACCAATACATATTTTGGATAGCAAAATAAATAAGTTAAGAAGCAAATCAATTACATTGGTTAAAGTACTGTGAAAAAGTCAACAAGTCAAAGAAATTACTTGGGAGCTTGAAGATGAGATGCGAAATTCCTACCTCTACTTGTTCTAAGCTTCCTTAAGAAGGTAGAATTGTAACACTCATATTTTTTTAATCTTGCTTATTTCTCAATTAGCAAATAATTAGAGGTGATAATCTTAAATAAAGTAATTAGGGTGATGCTTTATTAAGAATAGTTGTTGGTATACAAATACAAAGAGAAGTATATACATGTATATAATAAACATACACCTAAATATGTGTGTGTGTGTGTGTGTGTTTGTTTGATAAATGAGGAAAAAATTGTAAATAAGAATTTGTTTACTTAATTAAAGATTTAAGTATATTAGTATGAATACATGAGATATATATGTATATACATATATACTAGTATAAGAGTATTTATAATAAAAATAAAAATAGTCGTTAAATTGAATTAGTGGAGATGGCTTCATTTTGAGTGGAGGATGAGAATGCGATCTTGGAATTGGAGAGTAAGGTGGAGGGTGGAGATAGGGTTGACTCTGGGAATCGTGAGGTGACAAGGTAGGGAATTTTCGGGGAATTTTATTTTAAAGAAAAATTAAAAATAAAAAACCTCTTCTTCATCTCTTGTACTGCAGACCCCTTTCATTCTCAATCTTTCTCTCTCCATCTCTCTCAACCTCACTCCATCTCTTTAAATCCCCTTCAAATCTCTCAATCTCTCTCATTCCCTATCAATCTCTCCCTCTCTAACCCTTCCCTCTCCCACTCCTTCTCGGGTTCGGCGTAGGCACAGCCGCAAAAACAGTCGTCGCGGCAGGAGTGAGCGACGCTGCATCCAAGGTAGGGAGTGGGCGACAGTGAGGCCTGTTAGGCTAAGCGGGCGGCAGGCAGCACTCCAAGAGGAGGTGGAGATGGTGGTGAAGAGGAAGAAGAGGGGAATGTTTGTGAATGTGGATTTACAGAGAAGAAAGAAGAGTAATCAACTGAGCATTTGAGAGTTAAGGTAATGCCGTAGTATACCCTAATTAATCTAAGTTAAATCAAGATTTATATAGTCCATAACCCTTGTATGTATGTGTGATTATCGGAATTTGGGGACAATCTACACCAGTGTAGTATATTCGGAGAAAAATCGCAAGAGACAAAAGTAAACCCCATTCTTAAATTAATCATATCATGATTAAATTAACTATTCTAAAAATATTTATGTATCGTGCATGTTAGGAATTGGGGAAAGAGAGAATGGTGTCGATACTTGTTTCAAATCGTGTGTAGAGACCAAACTTAGAGGTGAGTGAAGTTTTATATTGATTTATTATATTTGGCATGTTAATTACATTAGTTTAGTAGTAAAGAACTAAATCGGAAGTGTGTGACATTAAATTAAAGGTATACAAAGACATTGACATGTAAATTTATAATTAGAATTCGTTTTGATTGTGATGAACATGATGGGATGTGTGTTAACTTGAATATATTCATGTTACACGTGTGTGATGGTTATTAACTATATCGTATGCTATTGGTTGATGTTACATGTGCGTGATACGTATTGACTAAACAAATTATGTGTACATCACATCCTTATAGAAGCACTGACTAACTGGTAAACCCTAATTGAGAGTATTGTTATTTTTAAATATGAATGATGTGTGTGATATATGGTTTCCTATGAAATTGGATGTGTTAGTAATTGTGTGTGTGTGCCATGTTCTTGGTGGAATGGACCTGTATTGCACGGGCGGATGGGGAAAGACAAGGTATTATCTATATATCATTTTATTGGAGGAAGGGACATATATTGCACGAGCAGATGAGGAAAGACGTGGCATTATTTATATATTATACTATTGGAGGAAGGGTCCGGCTATAGAACCGGTGAAGTGGGAAGACGGTGCTATGATATACGTAAACTGAAATTATATCTTGTGTGCGGATTGTTTGATACTTGATATTTATAGTATGTTCACACCGTGACAAGAAAGTAATATAAGAACTGGTTTAGTATCAATATCATGTAACTCAAGTTTATCTATGAATTGTATAACACTTTTCACCCTTTATATGCTCATTCTTTCAGTTCAAAATATAAATTTTATAACACTTCATTCACTGAGCTGTCTAGCTCACTCTATTAAATTAATTATATCTTCAGGTCAGAACAAGGATAAGGGCTTGGGATAGTACCTAATCGATCATAGTACCAGAGACCAAAGCACTGCATCATTTCTCTTGGATACTTTTGATATGTAGAAGTTGTTTAAAATGTTGATGTTAAGACTCATGTATAAACTTGTATACGTTTTTGTTGTGTATGTGCTTGTATGCCCTAGCAGCCAGTGTTTATATTATATGTAGCGAACAGTAGATTTGGTGGCTCTTCTAAGGGTAAGTTTTGGTTTTGATGACTCGAAGGTATGACGTATGTTCTCTTTCAATATTAAGGAGGCGATGTCAAGCCGAAACATTATTATGACTGCGTGGGTGATGATTCAGTATATGAATATTATTGAGATTGATGTTAAGCCGTGTAAGCTATTGATGATATATTGTATTTGGGCATGTGACAAATTAAGGGGATATGTTGCCGAAATTTCAACTGATCATGTAATAGGTAATAAAAAAATTATTCACTTGATTTGAGGATAAGTGATGGATTAGTGTAATGAAATATGGGACCGTTACAGGGGTTGCCAATCCCAGACAAAGAAAATAAACTAAAAAAATTAAAAAATTTTCGTCCAAAATAGGCAACCCCAGACAAGGAAAAAAGTTCAAAAAGAATATTTATCTCTTTGTCTGGAGTTGCTAACTTCGGACAAAAGAAAATGCTAAAAAATAAAAAAAGTTGCTTTGTCTAAGATTGATAACCCCAGACAAAGAAAAAAGATTTAAAAAAAACAAATTCTTTGTCCGAGGTTGGCAATCTTGGACAAAGAAAAACGATCTCGCGCTAGCGTGCGACGCCACTAGCGTGGCGAAATGACCCCCCACCGACATGGCATGTTCAGAGGTCGATTTCGAATTGGGGAGATCGATTTTTAAAATTATTTTTTAAAAAGGTATTTTTTTTTTCAAAAAATTTATTTTTTAAATGACCTTTTTTAAATACTATCTTTGAGGAAAGCACAATTTTTTTTCAAGGTATTTAAGTATAGTTGAAAAAACAATTTTTTTGGGAACAAAATGATGGAAACATTAGGATTTTATCAAAACTGACCGAAGGGAGGTTTTCTCTCATGACTCATATAAAAACTTTGTCCGTCCATCTGTCCGTTTTCATCTGCGAAATAGAGAGAAGTGTGGACCCCTCCTCCTCCTTCCTCTCTCAGCTCCCCCTCCTTCTTCCTCTCCCTCTCCTCTTGACCGATCGGTCAGTTTTTCACCAACAGCGGCAGTATACTAGTTATTATCAAAATCAACCGAAGGGTGATTTTCTCTCATGACTCATTCTCACAGACTTTGTCCGTCCGTCCGTCCATCCGTCCGTCTTCATCCACAAAGAGAGAGAGAGAAAGCAGTCGGAGCAGCAACATTCCTCTATTCCCTCCAACCTCCTCCCCACTCCCCCTCCTCGCCCTCCCCTCCCTCCCCCTCCTTTTTCTTTCTCTTCTTTCGCCGGTAGAATCACGAGGTTTTCTCCTGTGACTCCTCCATAAAATTTGTCCGTCTGTTTATCTGTCTTTTCAGCGTGAGAGAGAGCGAAATCAGCGTCTGCCACTGCCATAATCCTGCCATCGCCGTCGCCATCCCTTCGGCGATAACGGCTTCCTTTCTCATCTCTCCTCATTTTTCTCCTCCTTCTCCTTAACCTTCTTCCAACAAATCTACCTCCCTCCTTCCATCAAAGCAAAATCCCTCCCCCTCTATCTTCCTCTCCCTCCTCCTTCAGGCCATCGCCATCGACCTCCTCACTCGGTTTCCACCACCTTCGCGAAATACTAGTTTTATCAAAGCCGATTGAGCGAAGCGAGAGAGGTTTTCTCACATGACTCTTTCAGAAATTGTGTCTGTTCATCTGCCCGTCTGCCTCCCTCTCTCCCGCTCTCTTCCTCTCCCTCCTTTTCTCTGCTCCACTGCCTGCTAGCTCCCCTCTCCCCCCTCTCTACCTCCCCTTCCCCCCTCTCCCTCTCTCTGATCCTCCCCTCTCTGCACGAGCCCTCCTCCTCCTTCTTCCTTCCTTCCTCCTCCTCTTTAGACCCCCACCCTCGCTGTCATTCAGCGGTTTCTCACCGATGACGGCGGTATGCTAGTTTTATTTTATTTTATCAAAACCGACCGAAGGGAGATTTTCTCTCGTGACTCATATAGAAACTTTGTCCGTCCGTCTTCTTCTTCTTTTTCCTCTCTCAACTCCCCTACTTCTTCCTCCACCTCCTTCCATCCTGCTCCTCCTGAGCGATCGGTCGGTTTTCCACCGATATGGATGGTACACTAGTCAAAACTGACGCAGAGATGTTTTCTCCCGTGACTTATATAGAAACATTGTCCATCCGTCTGTCTTCATTCGCGAGAAAGAGCGTAGCGTCGACTCCTCCTTCTCCCCTTCCTCTTTCTCTCTCCACTCCTCCATTCTCTCCCTCTTTTTTATGATCAATCGGTCATTTTCTCACCGACTGTGGCGATAAGCTAGTTTTTACTCATAAACCTTTCCATTTCTTTGAGTTCCGAATCTGGTTGCGAACCCGACCCAGCCCATAATACAGCCCCATCGCCTCCGCTGCTGTCTGTGCCCCGCCACCCCTCTCTCTCTCTCTCTCACCCGCACCGCTTCTCCTTCTCTCTGTCTCTCGCGCCGCCGTGGCCGACACTGTGCGCCTCCTTTCCCGGGCGCCTGACTCTCTCACGTGTCTCTCTCGATCTCTGACGAGAGTCTCTCTCAGATTGATTCTCACTGAAGCCCTAAGTGCAAATTTTTTTCAAGGTACGGTTTGTTAGAGAGCCTTCTCAAGTCTATGATTCTCTTTTGTGGTATCTTTTCTCGAGTAAAAGTTATAATGTCGTATTAATTTCAATGATGTCCCTAAGAAACTTGCAGAACTTCATATCGATTTAGTGTGCACTGGAATTTTATAAAATTTACAGACAACTTCAAGATACAAAATTTTATAGGAGGGATGCTAATTCTTCACCTTTAAGTTAGAAACTTCTTTTTGATATTGATCTGAGCAAAATTCATCATTTATTGCAAACCACTGTGGTCCTTAACGAGAATTTGTAGTGTGCACTCGAATTTATTGCATAATTTCATGAAACCCTTAACGAGAATTTGTAGTATGTACTAAAAAAAAAGCCAAGCCAATTTAGTCCCACCCAGTTAGTCTTCTCTTCTGTGAGCAATGCGAGCCTGGTCCTAACCTTTTCTCTCTTACTTTAAGCGAAGATTCTCCAGCAGTTTTCAATCCCAAGAGAGCGCTGATGGCGTCAAAAACAGAGGGAATCGCCCTTCTGTCGATGTACAATGATGAGGAGGAAGAGGAAGAAGAGGAACAGCAGCAGCAGCATCAAGAAGAAGAATATGGTAGCAAAACTCAAATCAATGAAGTAACGAATGGCATGATGCTATCAAATAGCATGGCCGAGATGCTTCCAGATGAGGTTCCCTCAAAATCCCCTCAAAATCTCAGCTCCCCATCGCCTGAGGTCAAAGCCCTAAGGAGCCCGACGCCTCCGCCATGGCCAAAATCTCAACACTCTTTGCCTCTCAATCAGGCCTCCCCATCGCCTGCTCTTCTTCCTTGGCCTCCGCCTGAGCCTGCTGATGGTCAGAAGGGGAGAAGAGGAGCCCTAGCGATAGTGGATTACGAACATGATGAAGCGGCTATGTCGCCGGAAGCTGAGGTAATTACTATTGTTTTTTTTATTTGGTTTTTTTAATTGCTTATTGCTTTGATTCTTTTTGTGGATTTTGTAGGAGGGGGAGATAGTGAGTAGTGGTCAGGTCGTTGTTGGCCTGGACATTCAACCTGAAGGTAATTGGGCTTCTTGATCGTCTATTTGGCATAAATGACATCCTTTGGTAATAAATTGGTTAGATAAGCATGGTTTGAGCAGGATTATAATTTTAAGTATCCATATAAGTGATATCTGAATCTCAATGAGCCACTCAAATTATTGTTTCTTTTCTTCAACATTTGAAAGTTTAAGCTCTTATTTTGTACAAACTGCAAGTTAAGGAGGAAGCATTGTGTTATTATATTATCAATGTTAATGGAAACCAATAAGCTCTTGTCTTCAGCCTTAAGGTTACTTCTTGCCCTTTCTTATATTCCTTTGGGTAGTTATCGGTTTTAAACTAAAATTTTTGTATCATCTTTTCAATATCCTTGGCAGAATTTTTGCTGAAGGTATTCGTCATCTGCATTTCTTGTCTAGGAAACACATATAGTGGAGAACCAGTACTTGTCTGATTATCATATCCATACATTGTAGTAGACGTGATAGTGTCATGCATGAGTCTTGGCCAGCATTTGAAACATTTCCATGGCTGACAACAGTGGAATGATTATCCTATCCTGTTATTAAATGTAACTGGCTTTTTTGATCATTTTTATAGTTTGCATCGAGAAAATAAAAATTCCCTTTGAAGATTAAAGTTGAAACTTTATTTGGTCTTACAATCAACTTACTGTAAAGAGAAATGAAGATAAGCAAGATCTAGTAATTCCCATCTCATTGACATACTCAACTTCCTGGCTTTTTTTATCTCATATCTC
The DNA here is from genome assembly GCA_038442645.1 of Agave tequilana. NCBI lineage: Eukaryota > Viridiplantae > Streptophyta > Magnoliopsida > Asparagales > Asparagaceae > Agave > Agave tequilana. The sequence continues at coordinate 127,968 of JAVJIF010009383.1, forward strand.
GAAAATTTACTTGGAGAGGTATGGTAGATTTATCCTTAAAATTATTCGTAATGGCGATGCGAGTTGGGCTTAGGTCGAGGTTTTGAGCATAGCCGGATATTTGAGTGCCCATACCTAGACCTGAAATAGGCCTAACTTCAAGGTCATCCCAGTGGAATCCCCTCAGTTAAGATCCAGTACCAAGGCTATTTCTAATCCCGACAAAAAACATCTACTAGGGTCATATATCGCAGTTTGCGGGCTGTTGAGTTTTTTAAGATCAAAAAGTTTTCTAGTCAAGAATCAAGATTCTCAGCGGTTGGCCAGCTTGATCCATTATATACAATTAGCATCATGTCACATTCTTGAAAAGTAAGCATAATCATGCAACATATGTTTATCTAATCTCCATGAACCACTAGAATCTTTTGTCCTCTACAAACTTTGTATATATTTGTCATAGAAACCATTGAACCAAGCAGAAGGTTAACAAATTGTTATTTGCTTGGTTTTGACCTGGTTAAATTAACCAAAAAGAATTATTTGGAATAGTTAAAATCATGAGGGTCGCGAGAAAGGTACTAGGTTGCACCTAGGCTTTTTAACTAACAGTCGGTTGGACTTAGACCCGATCTCGGTTCGGTTCGAACCGGCAAACCGAACCGGGAACCGGTCGGGGCTGCCAGTTCGGTGGCTCCAAACCGAACCGGAACCAGCCGGTTCCAGTTGGTGAGTTCCCGAACCGAAAACCGGCGGTTCCCGGTTATGAACGGCGGTTCCCGATTTATCTGATTTTTTTTATGGGCCGTTTCTTTATTTTTTTTAAATTTCCAGCCTAGCCTCGTGCCCTTAGTCCTGCGGACTGCCCTAGCCTGGGCGGTGGGCTGGGGGCGGGCGGCTTCTTTTATGTTGGCCTTTTTTTAAATGGACCTATGGTCATTGGTCCTGGTCCAAATGGTCCAGGACCTGCTCTCTCCAACGGTCGATCCTTTTAGGACCGTTGGAGTTGGAGTGTTTTTTTTTTTTAATTTTTAAATTTTTATATATTATTTGTATCTATAAATAACCCTGGGGTCTTCTTCATCAAGCTCAAACTCCAGGCATGATAGTTATCTAAGCACTTCATTTGAGTTTGTTAAAGATTTTCAACATATAAAATTTCAATCCTGCAATGGTGGAAGGAGCATTCAACACAATTTCCAATCATGACAATTATCGCTAAACAAATTTTAGTAACACCGGTGTCAACAATAGCTGTGGAGCAAGCATTCAGTGCGGGGGAAAGTATCTTGGACCAAACCCGTTAGAGTTTGTCCCCCGACTCAGTGAAGACCCAAGCATGTCTTGATGATTGGACAAAAGCAGCGTTGAAGGCAACAAGAAAATGTGTGAGAACAAAGTGAAGACTTTATGGAAATGACAACCACAGAAACGGAAGAAAGCGATTGAGGCAAAGTACGAAAATTAAGGTAAGAGAACTACGTCTGCTTTCATTCCTCTAAACCCCAAGAGGATATGTAGGCAACTTAATTATGGTAAAGATTAAGTTCAAGCCCATTTTTTTATTTTTTTAATTATTTTGTTATATTTCTTTAAATATTAAATTAGTAATAATTGGAAAGAATTATGTAGAATTTAATTATTTAATTTTTTAATATCCTATTTTTTTTACCTATTATAAAAACAGAGTTAAAAAAAGGATTCGGGTCCTGGGTCTATCCGAATCCGGAACTGGATCCAATCGGTTTTGGAACCAGATGGACCCGGTTCCGGTTCCGGTTCCGAAACCGGGTCCAGTTCCGACCCTGACCGCCGGAACCGGGAACCGCCGGTTCCGGAACCGTGGTTGGGTCTAGTTGGATTGGAAGACTGGAACTGGATGTGCGTGCGTTAGTTGTCATGATGCCATCTTATAATAATATTCCAATGTAAATACAATCATTTTACAATTTTTTAACCAATAAATAGTTGTTATGTCCGGTTGAGGATGGAAGTCTCAGTCTCAGATGTTATGCATATTATTAATTATAGAGGATGATTCCTCTTCTATTTGTAAGCCTCAACTCTTCATAACAAATCTCCAACCAAAGCCAAGTCCTTATCTTTTATGTGGTATTTGGACATTCCTCTTATTGCTCTTGCAAAATAGGATTCACCACATGTATGTCTCATGTTCTTAGATGTTTTTTGCTTAAAAATGAGAAGACCTAGATAGCTATATGGACAATGGAAAAACTTCCTAATTTGTCACATCAGAAGTGTCCTTTATTAACTAGTTATGTTCCTACTTGTAACTAAATGTCAAATTGGTCCCCGTTTCTATCTCTCTAGACAAAGATTCTTACTATAACGGATCTAGATAGGATATTAATTAGTTCCCTCAAAATGCCTAATTTTTCTTCTCGTCCTCCTTTTCCTTCCCCCCTTCCCTCTTCATATGCTATCCTTGAATTCCTTATGTGCACAAAGAGATCTTTTTAAGCTCATTCTATTTCAACTATAATCTTTAATTTAATTGCTTGTCTTTCTGGGAATAGAAGAAATAAAAAGTTCATATGGTGACAGAACATCATCTGTTTTAGTCCTAAAAAAAGAAAAGAGGTAAAAGACTGGAAATTAGTCATTTTATAACTTATTACTTACCCTTTCTTTTTGGAAGAGATTATTATTACTGTAATTAGGCCCTTTCAAAGAAGGGACCTCCATGGTCGATGAAGAGAGTTACACCCAAGGACTTTTTTTGTGCTTAGATTAGTCAATGAAGGACTCTTCTGACACAATAGGTATATGCGCACAAATACACACACTTTGAGTTAAATTTCTATTCTTTTGGGAATTGGGTTGTGGGGATGGGGGAAAAGGTGTCTAGCCAGTTTGGTTTTCTGGATATGTTTTTTGTCATGAGGCGACAAATAATAGTTCAACAGTGGCGATGCACAATTCCTTGTATGGGAAAGGTTTATTTATTTTTTATAAGAAAGAAATGAGGCTGTGACTCTGTAGTCTCACTATGCAGATTGTAATCTTATATAACTTTCTACTAGCATAATCGGCAAGGTGTGCTGTGCTGGGTGCCACATCTCTCTCATTGTAAAATTAAAAAAAAAAGAAAAAAGAAAAATGAAACTTTCCTGTTTGCCCAAAAAGGACCATATGTTATCTTTTGCGAAAAGGTCAAAATACAATAGAGAAAATCATAATTTGGTATATTTATTCATGTTATCGTTCCATTTAAATCATACATTTGACAAAGTAAATTTTGCATTAATTGTGTATATTTCTCTTTTATGGTGTGCATTTTACATGCCTACTCCTGTAGCACTTATACATCTTTGTTTAGTTATTCATGAACTGTACCTATCAAAATTCTAGTTCTTTACTGAAGTTAAAGGTATTCAGTCATGCGACCTCCCATTCTCACTTATCTTTATCATTGTTTACTTAATAAGATGCCATCTCTTTGCTTTGTTCCTCGATCCGATCTTATTCAAGTAAGGTCAGGTTTTAAGCTTGCACACGATGCATGGGGAATTTACAGTTTGATATGACAAGCACTTTAATTTATTAAATAATAAGTTTGTCAGGTTTGGTCCATATTCATGTAGTTTCTACATTGTATGCCTGAACCCGATCCATAAGCAAATTCAGTATGGTCCAACATAGTGTAACTGTAGAAGTCTCTCCTATTTGATCCAGAATTGACATAATTTTAGTTTCAAGTGGAGGTTAGTGTTGCAGATTTGAGTGAGACTTAATGTTATTTTTTATGTTTAGGTAGCAGTCCAATTCATTTTTTCATATACGATATCAGTGTTGTATCTGTGTCCATGATTCTTAGGTATGTTATCATACTGGCTTCTATTTCTCTCTTTCAGTTTAGACAATGCAGTACTTGTTACAAACTATGAAGTTTTTGCTAAGGATCTTATGTTGAGGTACAAATATAAAATTTTCTGTTCGGTTGGCATCAGAATTGTTGGACTCAATGCTCAGAGATCCTTCGCTTATCAGAATTGAAACTAAAATAGCATATACCCCAGGGCTTGATTTCTAACATCCAACTTAGATTCTGGGATGACTGGAGCAGACACAACCAATTTTGCAATTTCCTATGTTATTTCTGTAAAATGCTTATATTGTTGGTTGCTTAGGACGGCACAATAAGAAAGGCTCTTCGTATTGCATTAGTCGTGATCAAATCCACACATCACTATCTTTTTAAATTTATTTGGCAAAATTTTAAATTGCTAGATTTTTTTTTTTGTGTTACTATGTCCTCTCTAATTCCAGATGCTGACCCTGTTAGCACCCGAGAATCAAATGTGTGTTAGGCACAACCCTTTTACAATTCCCTTTGTTATTTCTGTAAAATGCTTGTATTGTTGGTTGATTCGGACAGCACAAGAACAAATGCTCTTCGTATTGCATTAGTCACATTCAGCGCTATTCATTACTATCTTTTTAAATTTCTTTTTGAAAAGTTTTAGATTTTTAGCTTTTCTGTGTTAGTTTGTTCTATTGGTAATGCTAGATGCTGACCCTGTTAGCACCCGAGAATCAAATATGTGTTAGGCAGGGGAAGGTATGTCACGCTTCTTTGGTGGTTATATTTAGAATAAATAGTTTGAAACTTGAAATTAAGAGAAATATCATATAACTGAAAATTTATTGACTATGGATGCAAGAAACATCATATTTTATTTGAAGTTGCACATACCAGTTACTGACAAAACTACATTCTTGTAATGCAAAGTAATCAGTATCTGATATAGCATGTAAAATAAGATAGATAAAGTTAATAAAAGGAGATAAATTAGCAGAAAAGGTGGGTTCACTTATTTGGCACTCATGATTCTCATCCCACTATGTTCACTAAATTAATATCCATCAATTGGGCTCTTTGATCTCTAGGTTTCATGAGGATTTATAACTTGTGATGTAAAGTGGAGATGAATCAAAGAGGGGATAGGGATGGGACGAACGAGGGCATTCAAAAAACATTGTGATGGAAAGGAAAGAGCTTCAGAGGAGAGCAATTCAACAGAAAAAGCAACATAGAAAAAAAAATCAATAACAAACTGCAGCTGATGGCACAGCATGGTAACAAAAAATAGTTTAATGAGAGGAAAGGTTAGAGATGTCTTATCGTTAGAAGCAGTATAGGCAATTGTCATCATCCTTTGGGTACTATGTGTTAACATCAATTCTTTAACAGGCTGTTGTAGTCTACATTTAGATGTTCCTTGTATTTTTACAGGAATCTGCATTGTCTAGTCTAATCTTTTCTTCCCTCTTTTTCTTTCTGTTTCGGGTTTCTACAGGGAATTTTGAAGAAAGAACACCTCCTGGAACTGTTCAACTATTGACACCGAGCACACATCCAGAACCTCCTCAGCCTGCTGATTTAGCTGAACAGTCAAGATCTGAGACCAGTATGGCAATTGATTCTAATGGAACAGAGCCTGAAATAGCTCAGGCTGAGATAGATGCTATGGTTTCTGAAGAAGTACAAAAAGATGATCCAGTGAAAAGTTTTCTTCCTCCCGTAATGACAAAGTGCCGTGAGGAGCTGCAGGTATTTCATTTTCTTTAACAATAATCTCACAAATTGTTACAAGTGTTCACAGCATATTTTACCCCATAATTTTCTGAGGATTTTACTAGAAAGCACTCAAGCAGCTTTGACTTGTCTTTTATCAGTAAACATGGCGTGCTTGTTGCAGCCTTCTTCTATTCAGTTAATTTCATTCTATTTCATTCAGTACATTGGAAGTTTATTTACAAGAATGGAAACTATGTACTATATATTTTAGCTGGATAAGAGGTACTTTATGTTTTAAATGGAAATCTTACCTTCTCTGTCCTCTCTATCTCGCTTGATATTTAAATCATAAGGATCCAGTCTACTAGTTTCTAGTCAAAGGAGAGGGGGAAGAAATTATAAAAAATTTGGGCGGTTTCTGTAGAATGAGGGGCGAGTATCATGGAGTAGCAAAACTATTTCTTTTAGATTAGTTAGGTACATGTGAATCTAAGTGGAAGGGAGTTTGAAATCAGAGGGGTCTTGGCTCTATAATTCTCATATACTAGAAGAAGAGGTGGAAGAAATTAAGAATAAAAAATTTGGACGGTTTTTGTAGAACGAGGGGGAGAGTACCAATAGCAAAACTCTTTTATTTTCAAATTAGTAGGTACATATGAATCAAAGTGGAACAGAGTTTGAAATTAGAGGGATCATGGCTCTATAATTCTCAGAACTCTGTGTATTGGGTGCTGACTAGGGAGAACTGCGTCTCCAGTATGGCAGACTTCTTTTAGTGCCAACCCCCTCCAAAACACACACACACACACACACACACACACACACACACACACACACTCCTGGATTTTCCAATATAAGTTCTTAACAGTGACTTAGCCATCCACAAACATGATACTAAGTGCAAAATCCATTTGAAATGAGGTTTGATTGGATAAGATGGCGGATTAAACTGCATGTTTTGTTCAGTTGATAATAAGTCACAGACATATATGTTATAAATGTGTAGCTCTTAGATTAGACTTGTGAAATCTCAACAGTGCGCACACCACCACCCGCCAACAGAAAAATCCACCCACCCATAGCTGCCACCAACCTACTTTTTGATTTTCCAATGTAAGTTCTTAACAGTGACTTAGCAATTCACAAACGTGATATTAAGTGCAAAATCCATTTGAAACGAGGTTTTGATTGGATTAGATGGCAAATTAAATTGAATGTTTTGTTCAGTTGATAATAAGAGACAGGACATACATGTTATAAATGCTGTAGTTCTTGGATTAGACTTGTGAAATCTTCATATGCATTGCAAATTACAGAAGTGATCCAATAGGTCTCTCGTTTCTAAATGATAAAAAGTTTAGCTTTAGAAGATTATCAAATTGCTTCTTGTACGTGCTGTGTTGTATATAATTCTGGTGTTATTGTTGTGTTTTCTCTTCCCTTACATATCTTTCTCAATGGTTGTTTCAGGAAAAAATAAACAAATTCCTTGCATATAAGAAGGCAGGGAAAAGTTTTAATGCAACTTTGCGGAATAGGAAGGATTATCGAAATCCTGACTTTTTGCAGCATGCTGTGAGGTATCAAGATATAGATCAGATTGGAACCTGCTTCAGTAAAGATGTGTTTGACCCTCATGGGTATGACAAAAGTGACTACTTTGATGAGATAGGTAATTTCCTGTTTCTTTGATCTCTCTATCTAGACGTAGATTCTGCATATGGTTGTGTGTGTGTAAAATTTTTCAAGAGGTGTTGACATCTTATATCCATAGAAAGAACTTGCAATGCTCGAGTATAAAAAATATAATAGTTAGTTGTGGCTGGAATAATAATAGTATGTATTCTGTTGCATTAGAGGATGCAAACAATACGTATACATTACAAAGTTTTAGCTTCATTGTTGAGGCTCGTGTCTGCCTGTTATAATTAACCATGCAGATTATGGGACCTGTCACTTGTTGCCTAAGAAGCATGGATGCAGACACAAGACGCACGTACAACACGGACACAAACATGCGACATGCCAATTTCTTAGTAGGACATGGGGAGACGACATCATAACATTAGGATATATAGAGAATATGTAGAAATAATAAGAAGCGCATACACAAATAGGTGCATGCATAAAAAGTTTCAGACATCAAATAAGAGATAACACTCAATGTAACATATATGCTTTTAAATTTTAACCTATCATACATTTTATGACTTTGCAAAAGGAGTAGGCTTTGGCTCTTTAAGTTTCAATAGAGTAGCTCAATGGGTTATGGGTTACACTTTTTATATTGATAGATATCTACGCTTATTGTAGCTTTATGTAAATCAATATTTTGACATATTTTTTGCATTACTTTGATATATACATGAATCTAAATAAATATCAACGGGAACAAAGAAGTGTATAAGAAATGTAGGACTCATGTCAAAGAAGTGTTTGACTACTATTTTGAATTTAAAATATAGTATATAATTAACAACATATTTGAAAAGTGTTTGAGAAGTGTCCTAGAAGTCGGATACGACTTCATGGTAGAAGTGCCCGTGCAACATAGCTTATTGTAGATACTCAACCTTGCTACACTATGTAACAACTGTACAGTCTACCAACAGATGATCACTAAGCCAGTGAGGTTGGTTCACCAGTAAAAAGGTGGGATTGAGTTGTGGGGAATCTCAGATTCAAGTCCCGACTATGGCTCATGTTTGAAAAAGAGCAAAAAAAAAAAAAGGAGAGACCCAAGGCATTTTATGATCATGACCAAATCATACATGCAAGAAGTTGCCTTATTCCTTGCATTGGTGATGGGAGTAGTAAAACACATACAAATGAGTCCCAAAGAAATCATTGAATTAAGAAAATTGTGAACATGGCTAAGTTCATTGTTTGCCTGAAACACTTAACAAGCTCTTATACACTAATCAGATATTAAAGTGGAACTCTTAACTATGAGCAATACTATAATGAACAAATTACGACTTGGCATCTACCATTTAGTTCAAAGTTTCTAGTGCAATCACAAGCTGGGAAGAGGAAATTTTCAGGTACAATCACCTTGAAGCACTTCTCTTTTTTGTTTAGTGGTTGTGGGGTTGAACAATTTATGCATGGGTGACACTGGAGAGGGTTTTGAGTCATGGACAAAAGTAGAAGAGCAGGACATGATGGATAAAATCGTGGGGTTGATGGAGCAAGATCTACTTATGAACTTGATTTGTTGGGTTGTAGAATTGTATCATGTAGGGGGGAAAAGAAGAAGAAATATACATTATATATGGTATTGGAAAAGAAACGAACAAGTGTGTGACTTTCAACTAGAGATAGCAGCAACTATAGGTGTATGTTTAGCATCATTGGTTTGGTTTGTCTAAGTATTAAGATAAGTTTATGACTAATTAGGTTGGTTATCGGCTTTGAGTATTTATACTAGGCGAATATGTCCTGAGCCTAGGAGAAATTTAGTTGGCATCTTAGAAACGCGTGTTAGGGGAGAGGTCTAGATATAAACTTGTATATGTGAGTGGTGAAGATGTTGTGGTAAGCTTATGAGACCGTGGTAGTGGAGGGAATGTGTGGATTGATTTTGTATGAGAGTCAAGGTGCCACAATGAGCTTGGGAGATGGGAGTTTTGGAAGCAAAATGTTCTTGTCCTTTGTCTCTTCAATTTGTTTACTCTCTTGATAATGTTTCTTCTATATCTGCCATGATGCCATGGAAGCTGGACTATGAGGCTAATTTCATGTAGCTGGATGCTAGGACGATGGAGGTACTGTTCTGTTTTTAGAGGATGATCATTGGCATGATATACATGAAGACATTGCTGAAAATATACGAGGAAGAGAGGCAGATGAGAGATGCTATTAACTAGCAGGGAGCTTTCTGATCCCTGTATTTCTACTATCAGTTTATGAGGTTGACCAGAACCAGTCTTCTACTTGGTTCTTAGAGATTACTTGTTTGCATGCTCAAGCTGTTGCAATTCATTGGTGAATATGTATGTCAATATGGGACACCAATGGGGTTTTTTTTTTTTGTAGTGAAATGATCTTCAACATGAATGTTATATCCATTAGGAAACACTTTTAGTTTGTGTTTTTGGTTAGTTAAAGATCTGTCTATTAAAAGTTCGATTAATGGCAGATGCTCCCTCCATTATGGAGAGATTTTGATGCTTTATAAACTACTAACTTATTGGGTAAACCCTTTTTTTGTAAGGTTTAGAGATGTGTAATTTTTCTTCTTGGTTGTTGTAAAATGCCCCGTAAAGCCTCACTCAAACCTCCGCTTTTGTAGTGTCTGCTTTGAGACGATTTGGCTTACACTTCAAGAGTTAGAAGATCTTTATATGGTATGGATCATCTACTATGTTGATGTTTATTCTTGCCCTTAAGAGTTAGTCCTTTATTTGCTTTATTAGATATACAATTTCTTAATTTCTTAATTTTATTCCTTATTCTTTTCTATTTTTATTACTTTCTATTATTTTTTTATTTTATTTTTTTATAAAGACAAAACCCCGATGTTTTTTGTTGCTAAAAGCCCTTTTAAAGCTTAAAACCTCCCTTGCTGCTTCGCTCCAGCTTCTGCTTTCCAAACATGAACTTTTTCAATCACGTTCGGTAACTGTTAATGTGATAATGGCTGATTAATAGGGTTGAGCATATATTTTGATGCTTCGACTGTATTTGGAAGTCTTAACTAAGCCAAAATTGTGGGCACTTGTAATAGTGAATAATTGTTAAAGATATGGGATAAGTTGGCCATATTACAATGTGTAGCAAATGTTATGCTTTAGTGATTGTTGTAATCCATGTTGCACGGACGCATCCATAATAAGATGGATAAGACATGCTAAGACGTGACAAATTCTTAAAAATACACATGATGCGTGTTTGACACGTGTCTGACACGACATTACATGACATGGCTTCATGATAGGAGTGTGCGTGTTTCATAGATAGTAATTGTCAGATTATAGGAATAGATATCCCTAAACCCTCGCTACGACTTTGGAATGTGAGCATAGTGTAGTGAGAGATAAATTATGATGGTAGTATAGCCACCCAGGTCAAATTCATTTCAGTGCCTTTTTAAAGATAATAATAAAAAATCATTGTGGACAACCCATGTCTCCATTAGTGATATGGGTGTTTAGCATGTGTGAGAGTATTAGAGTATAAAAATACTGGCTTATTGGCACCTCGATGCGCGCGATAAAAAAACAATCGATATCTATATAGAAAGAATTTTAGATGAAAAATCTACTTGGATGAAATTAAGATGTTAAATACATATTGTGTTCTCAAAATAAAATAATAGAATCATTAATTAAGTAGTCAAACATCTAATTCTTCAATTTTTAATTTGAATGATATAATAAATGTGCCATTAAAACAATTAAAAGTTATCAAAAAGTTACTTATATAATAATATCATTTAATGAGAGAGTAAAATAAAGTATGATGTTAGATGTAAAATAGTTTTTTATTTTTTTTTATTTATTCAAATATGTAGAGAGAGATATGAGAGTGGACCGTGAAACAACTATTAGAGACTCAAGAATTTGCATTATAATAGTAGATAGATATTTATCAATCCTCACTATAATTTGCAGTGGAAGTGATGAGGAACAAAGGAAGCCCGAGAAGAAGTAAAGAGACGGGAAGAACGTAAGGATAGATATGGCCTCACACATCAAATCAAGAAAAACTCTTCACAGAGAGGAACATAATTTTCATTGGCATATTATTTCATCTCCAATTATTAATATTTAAAAAGAAAACCCAACCTTATTTACAATAAGATATATGCTCAAAGCTAAGAAAAGATAGATGTAGAAAGATATATATTTTTTCTAAAAGACTAATCCTAATAAAAATAAATCCAATTAAAGTTTTCAAAAGATTTTATCAAGTACTTAAAAAAGATTTCAAACAATTACTCAAGGCTTAATAAATATCTAAACTTAGAAATTAGGGAATAGATATTTGACTTTCTAAATAAATCTAATACTAATATCTTGTCTTTGTAGGATGAGCTACACAATAATGCTTTTCAATTAAAATAAAAAATCTAAAAATATATAAAAAATCTAAAGTATAATTATTTCACCCCTTCTTGTTGTAGCATCCAAAAGTTAACTACCTTTTAAGTGTTCTTCATTATATCTCCCCTGGCTGGAGAAAACTTGATTTCAAGTTCTGAATGAAATTGAACATATGGATTGGACTTAATGTCGATCAAGACTTCAAACTCATTGAATGGACTCCATCAAAGTTTGTGCTACCTTGATGTTCCCTCCATTCAAGCTTAACATCCTCATCAAGTGGGGAGAGAACTGATCTCCAATTATATATATATATATATATATATATATATATATATATATATATATATATCTTTTGCTAGATGTTGTACCATTGGTAAGATCGGCCCCAAAAATCGACAATGGTGACATTGTTGACATGGTTATCAATCGAGGTGGAGGGAATCATGGTTCACAGTCGCGGTCTCGGCTGCCGACTCGGCGGGCATTGAGACGGATCGGTCTCAGCGATTCGGATCGGTATTGGGCGATACGCGCAAAACACTACATAGAAAGCTCAAATAATTCTGAAAAAAATTACGACAAATCCTAAAAAAATGTAAATATCTACATTCATGTATCACATGTCCAAAATATATCACCTAGCACAATAAATATAAAGCGAAAGTATAAATACACACGTCGTCGGTAGAAGCATATCAAAATACATGCACAATATAGTAAATTGCAAAACTACATTCATAAATACATGCTAATATAGTTATTTCCACATTGAATTGCGATGAGGCACAAATCATCATCATAATGCCGAGTCGACCGAGTCAACTCCGATTCTCGGCCAAGTTGGTCTCCTCTGAGTTGAGTCGACCGACTCGTGACTCGGACTCGTCTAGAGCGGGCCGAGACGGATACGACTCGTCTCCGACTCGGCCGAGTCTTTGAACCGTGGGAGGGATCTCAATGTGATGATCTTCAATAGTGTAGTGATTGATAGAGGTGGTGGGGAAATCTCAATGAAAGGTTGTAAAATCTCAATGGACATCGAAGATAATCATCTTTCTATTGAGATTAACGGCTAATTTGGAGGTAGAGATGACGACAAATTTATTGTCAGCGAAACCAGTTCACCCAATGGTGAAACAAGCTCAATTAGTCTTTCGTTGTCTTGGATATCGAAGAAGAGGATGTTTCCGCTGACGTGGCAGTGGAGATGGTGAAGTGGTACTTGTTGAGTTATTTTCTTGTACCCATAAATCTTCTCTAAGACAAGTGAGACATGCCTGAAGGATGCAACACTCCCCATTAAAGTTGATATTACTTGATTGATTGTAGACCATCATTGAGTCAAATGTGGTAACAATTCAAGATGAATTTGCTTCGATACCAAATGACGAGGAATAGGGGAAACACAAGTGGAAGAGAATGAAAGGACGAGAAGAAAATAAGGATTTATACAAGGATAGATGCGACCTCACACCAAAGTAGCCTAATACCACGATCAAGATGACTCAGACCATCTACTCAAGAAAACTCTCAGCATAGAAGAGAATGCAAATTTCATTGGCATATCATTTCATCTCTAGCTCTTACTGAGTACAAAAGTAGGCTTAGCCTTTGGTTATAATAAGAAGCTTTCTTAAAGCCTAAGAAAATATATATCTAGAAAGATACCAAAAAAAATTGTTTCCATAAAGACTAAACATAGTTTATGGTAGAAAAAGGATGTTCCTGACCGGGAAGGTCCACTCGTTTCTATGCTATAGATAATAAAAGAGTTAGTGAGTTAGCTGCAAGGCTTTCCAGTAGCTGAGCTCAAAGCGATTATTTGATTGAATGAAGGAAGAACGGGGTGAGAAATCCTTCATCTTGCTGCTAGAGCTAAAACAAGGAGTAAACAGCCATTTTTTGTCATGTCAGAGTTCATGGCAGAAACATTTTGGTCATGTCAGCTATAGAGGATTCTGCTTTTGTAAGGTCACACTGCATCTTTAAGTAAATGACTGTTGGGATGGGATGGTACATGTTACCTTTGACTATTCTTAGTACCCCTTGAATTGTTCAGTGTGCGGGTCAAAGTCGTCTCGGTTATTCAAAGTTATTCTATGATTCAATGGCTAACCCACTTTAAGCATCACAATCTGCCACCTCGCTTATGAAATTTATCGATAAGTATTAAGTATTTTCAAAATCCAATATGTCTCGTTCAATTCCTTATGAAGAATTTGACTAAGCTAACTTTATTGCTTGATACTTATGCTATCATGTAAATGAGATCAAAGATACCAAATGACAAGTGGCTAAAGAAGTTTAACTACAACCATCTTCATTGTTTGCATGCATAGCAATATAACAAAAGAATCTTTTCCCAACTGCATGCTGGTATTAGTACCTACCAGGAATATTGGAAAGTAGGTTGTATTGCACCTCATATTTGGAAAAATCAGTTACAATCAATAAGTAGAGTTAGATTATTACAATCTAGATAATAAAAATTTATAGCATAGATTAGCATAACCAAACAAACAACTTAGTGTGTGCACAGATAGAATTAACTTGTTTGTATACAATTACATCCCCAAATAATGTGCTATATAGTGTTATATAATGCAGGGAACATAAAATTGTTGCAACTTAGACTAGACTAGTTTGTTATAATATGTTTGTATAATGATTCTCAAATACACTGAATATGTTTGTTTAATACATTTCTAACTCCTAAACCCATTATATTGTAGAGTACTCGTAATCAGGTTTTTCTTGCACCTGCTGTCTTTATAAGCAGCAGACCATGTTATATTGTATGTACCTTCAGCTCTAGTCTTGTTTTTCTGCTACAGAAGCTGACATGAAACGCGAGATGGAAAGAAAGGAGCAGGAAAGAAAAAAGAGTCAGAAAGTTGATTTTGTTCCTGCGGGAACACAACCGGGCACCATTACTCCTGCGTTAAAGATCAGCACACATATTTCAGGTACCAATTTTCATTTATTAGGCGATAATTGACATTAATTTTGTTCCATTGTTTTTATTCTAATGTAAAAACTTTGTTTGATCCCCATTAGTTATATTCTAGTTATAGTTTGTGATGCGTCATCCAAAGAGTGCCACTGTTCGAGTTGTTTCAGTCGATTGGAGTCGGTATTTTTTATTTATTTGAGTCGATGTTATTTTTTTAGCTTTATATTTCTCCTTTTTAGTCCCACATCGACTACGTGGAGAAAGTCCTCAGTTCCGTAAGCCTATATTAAGGCATGATTCCAATAAAATTGTAATGAAGTTGATCAACTGAATGAAATTTGAGTGTTTTCTCATGGAAAATCTCTTTGTGAATTTGGGTGTGAAATCCAATTTAAAACTTTATTTGGTGTGAAACCAATTTTAGTTATCCTCTTATCTTCTCTTCAATTCTCTCCCTCTCTCAAATCTTATCCTATCTCTCATATCCTTACTGATCCCATCAATTTTCTTTTCCACAAAGTTACAAAGCCAAAATATAAAATCAGAAAAAAAGAGAAAAAAAAGCCACAGCCAAAAATCAAAAGAAAAAAGCCACAGCTCAAAATCAAAATTCTGTTTTCATCCTCACCCACGTGAGCCCCATCTCCTCTCTTCTCCAAACAGCAAACACAGAACCAGAACCCCACACCCTCCTCTTCTTATTTCTCCCTTTCTTTTCCTTCACCCACGCACAGAGCTACCAGCAAAAAAAAAAAAAAAGAACCTATCAAAGTCCTTCCTCCTTGCCATCAACTGAAGTTTGTTCTCATCTTCGTCATCTCCGCAGAGACCCAACACCCACCACCAACATTGACTCCACATCAACAACAACCAATCACTCGCACCCTGCTTGATCCACCATTGAAACCCGAGCTTCTTCCAATCGTCAGTGTTCAGTACGAGCCTAGATCAGCATCTCCCCATCTTTGCTCTTCGCCACGACGACCACCTCGCCCTATCGAGTCCTGCCCCTCGTCGGCCTTCACGCGTGCTCAAGCGCGAACCCGGGCAAAAGATCAGTCACGCCCAAGTCGCCGATCATCTCCCGACGGCGCCCTGCCTGCAACCGAGGCTTCTCCCTTGCTGCCTCTCTGCATCCCTCCTGATGTCCACAACATCCCAACGGCTGCCGAGTAGCTTCTAACAATTCCAACTCGCTCACCTCTCTTCTTTTCTACCACTGTGCCGAGCCAAGTCTTAGAATAGCCACTGCAACAACAGAGGAGCAATAACTCCATCAACAGTGAATCAACAAGCTAAGTAAAGCAACATTTGAATTCAGTGAAGGAATCAAAAGCCGAATAGATGAGTTCGTACCATACCAGATGCCTGAGAACGAGCTTCTCAGTAGGTAAAATATATTTCCAGCAATTGAAATATCTGCTGGATTATATCACAATTTGTCTCTAGATTTTTATCATTATTTCTTGTTGTCCACTTATATTGTGAGTTGTGCGTTTCTGTTGAAGGCATGTTTTCTATTGATCCTTATATTGCGACTTGGACTGTTTCTGAATAATTAAATATTGTTTGATTCATTGAGACTGAAATTATCTAGACTCTACATATTTGCAAATCATTGCTAAAATCCATCTGGTCGCCTTATTAATTTTAATAATTTCCTACCGAAGATCATATTGTTTTGTGAAACGTTGAAAAATCCAGACCTATCAATGATATACTATACTATAGGGTTCCCCGTTTCACATCAATTTGGTATCAGAGTATGGTTTAGGTAGGAAAACTTCTACATCATACGGTTGTTAGGAATTTCATATTTTTCTTTGCATAAAATAATATTAAAATAAAAAAATTGCATCTAGTAACTCTTATCCCACCCATATGAATTCCCAGCTTGCCATGGCACTTCCCGCCATAAGAGTTCAACTTGATAATCTGATCCAAACCACTGAGTCCTCTAATCAAACTCTAGATAGGATCATCACTAAAATCGAGAAGTTTGATAACACCAATTCTCCAGTGAATCCATACATCTCAAATGAACTAATTCAAATCATCGTTGCCAACGACAGATTAAAGAAAGGTATTCCGGTGATTAGACTCGACCTTAAAAGAATCAAACCTGAAAATCCTACTCTCCTAATAGCCACGCCCGTGACAAAAGAGTCTAGCGACAGAGACTACTCCAAGTTTAGTCCCACAATTAAGTGTTATAAGTGTCAAGGTTATGAGCATGTTACTGCCAACTGCCCAACTCCAGTCAAAGTCACTCAAGTTGGGGAACCACTTGTAACAAATTTAGAGCCCATTCCTCCTTTACTACCGACACCACCTTCTCCACTTCATTTACTGTTGACTCCTACTGTCATTGTCTGCTCTGGTCGTTAACGTCTTCCTCCTCTATTGCCGACACCTACCCCTATGATCACGGAGCTTGTCGATGTCCTATCTGAAGGACCTATTTACCAGGTGCAAGAATTAGAAGACTCAGACCTTGACAAAAAGATTACGGGTGATAACCTTGAGGAGTCCAATACTTCGAATCCTCTTGAAGTCGTTCCAGTTATTATGGAGTTTACTGATGTCTCTCCTAAAGACACTGCTCTGAATCTCCCTTAGGTCAACCTTATTGCCAAGGAATCTATTGTTGTCTTTTCTGAAGACCTCCCGGATAAGCTACTACTGACGCGTGAGATCCAACACGCCACTGAGTTAATCTCAGGAGCTAATCTTTCCGACTTGCCACACCATAGGATGGATCCTATCGCACCTATTGAACTCAAAGAGTAAGTTAATAAGTTGTCACTAGAGAACAAGCAACAGTGCTGTGTCCTAATAAACACCCATGTTTTTGAGGACAAATTTTGGAGCTATATAGTGACAAAAGATGTTGATCAGATCAGGGATGTTACCATCTATGGTCGATCTGCATTCGAAGACTTAAGGGATGCCGTTATAGGAAAACCTCACAGTTTGCAGAGTATCAAAGTTTCCTCCCTTACGGTTAAACAAAAGGGTGTTTTCACGCAGACTTTACCAGTTAAAATATCTCTTGTCATCATTAATAAAGTAATAGGTAAACTACTACATACATTTATGCTGGTACGTCTAATAATTTCTTTGATAGAGGTCGTGAGTATTGTTGACTCACTGAACCAAGTGCCTAAAATTTTTTCATCCAATAGGGAGTTAAGTTATTATTTTGCATATGTAGGCGCTAAAATGAGCTCTCTGCTGCCGTTCATTTTAGAGTATTCTAAGTCTGCATATATGTATCTGCATTACATTTTTCATATACATGCATGATCTATACATGAAAAATCAGTGATATATTTGAGCATTACGACGCTAACTGAAATTTATGAGATTGTTTAGTGTTGACAACTTAAGATGGTTCAGATTTGTCCGAAATAGTTTTCCCAAGAACTGTTAATGATTTGCATGATGTAGTGTCAGATTTTTCAAAATCTTGTAAAAATCAAATTACAATATTTATGTTATATATCTTTAAAAGATTTTGAAATTAGTCTTATTTTCAATGTTGGGTATTCAGTGGATTACATGTATTTGATTTAAACCCTAACAACCTACTGGTTGTAAGCCTTCCCTGAGCCATTTTTTTAGAGTCCCCACATTGATTCTACTCCCAGATATTCATCCCAATAATCAGTGAATGTGATAAAATTTTAAATGATTAAATTATCTGGTGTATTCTAATGATATCTGATTGTTTAAAATGAATATAATCTATTGAGTGGTGAGTTGCAGCAGGTAGACCCAGTTGTGTTGAAGCGTTACGAGAGCTTCTACACGAAACTCGACAGAGTCGAGTTTTCTCCCACCTGGGGAGAATGATGTGGACATCCAAAGAGCGCCACTGTTCGAGTTGTTTCAGTCGATTGGAGTTTGTATTTTTTTATTTATTTGAATCGATGTTTTTTGGTTTTAACTATGTATTTCTCCTTTTAGTCCCACATCGACTGCGTGGAGAAAGTCCTCAGTTCTGTTAGTCTATCCTAAGGCATGATTCCAATAAAATTGTAATGAAGTTGATCAATTGAATGGAATTTGAGTATTTTCTCATAGAAAATCTTTTTGTGAATCTGGGTGTGAAATCCAATTCAAAACTTTGTTTGGTGTGAAACCAATTTTAGTTATCCTTTTATCTTTTCTTCAATTCTCTCCCTCTCTCAAATCTTATCTCCATCTCTCATATCCTAACTGATCCCATCCATTTTCTTTTCCACAAAAGTTACAAAGCCAAAATATAAAATCAGAAAAGAAAAAAAGCCACAACCCAAAATCAAAAGAAAAAAGCCAAAACCCAAAATCAAAATTCTGTTTACATCCTCACTCACGTGAGCCCCATCTCCTTTTCCTCCTCTCTCCTCTCCAAACAACAAACACAGAACCAGAACCCCACATCCTTCTCTTCTTCTTTCTCCCTTTCTTTTCCTTCACCCACGTACAGAGCTACCGGCAAAAAGAAAAAAAAGAACCCATCAAAGTCCTTCCTCCTTGCCATCAACTGAAGTCTGTCCTCATCTTCGTCGACTCCGCAGAGACCCAACACCCACCACCAACATTGACTCCACATCAACAACAACCCATCACCCGCGCCCTGCTTGATCCGCCATTGAAGCCTGAGCTTCTTCCAATCGTCAGCGTTCAGTACGAGCCCAGATCAACACCTTCCCATCTCTGCTCTTCGCCACGACGACCACCTTGCCCTATCGAGTCCTACCCCTCGTCGGCCTTCACTTGTGCTCGAGCACGAACCCGAGCACAAGATCAGTCGCGCCCAAGTCGCCGATCATCTCCCGATAGCGCCCTGTCTGCAGCCGAGGCTTCTCCTTCGCTGCCTCTCTGCATCCCTCCTGACGTCCAAAACATCCCAACGGCTGCCGAGCAGCTGCCAACGATTCCAACTCGCTCGCCTCTCTTCTTTGCTACCACTCAGCCGAGCCAAGTCTCAGAACAGCCACTGCAACAGCAGAGGATCAACAACTCCATCAACAGTGAATCAGCAACAGTGAATCAGCAAGCTAAGTAAAGCAACATCTGAATTCAGTAAAGGAATCAAAAGCAGAATAGATCAGTTCATACCATACCGAATGCCTAAGAACGAGCTTCTCAGTAGGTAAAATATATTTTCAACAATTGAAATATCAGCTGGATTACATCACGATTTGTCTCTAGATTTTTATCATTATTTCTTGTTGTCCACTTATTTTGTGAGTTGCGCGTTTCTGTTGAAGGCATGTTTTCTATTGATCCTTATATTGCGACTTGGACTGTTTCTGAATAACTGAATATTGTTTGATTCATTGAGACTGAAATTATCTAGACTCCACATATTTGCAAATCATTGTTAAAATCCATCTGGTCGCCTTATTAATTTTAATAATTTCTTACCGAAGTTCGTATTGTTGGTGAAACGTTGAAAAATCCAGACCTATCACTGATATACCACACTATAGGGTTTCCCGTTTCACATCAGCTTGTCAGTTGTTTAATTACATACTATTTGGTATATGCTAGTTGCAGGCATTTCCGGAGCTGTAACTAGTGGTTCGGTTTCAACAGTTCCTGATGCTACTAGAGAGATCAGGCAGACTAAGAAATCAAAGTGGGATAAGGTTTTCAGTTGCTAAACTCTTATATTTAGATCCTAATCTAGAGATGAAATTGAAACATTACGTTTACTTTGTTTCATCACTTGATTGTTCTTAGATTGATGGAGATATAAAGAATCCTGTGCATTCTATTGGGCATGATAATCTCTCTGCAGTCGGTGTGCATGCAGCACATTTATCTGTTGCCAATGCTGGGAGTGGATATACTGCCTTTGCGTAAGTCTCTCTCTCTCTCTCTCTCTCTCTCTCTCTCTCTCTCTCTCTCACACACACACACACGCACGCGCGCGCGCGCAATCTCATGTTACCAAACACATTACGAGTCTGAAATGCACCTTGTGATTAACAATAGTAAGTAACTTTCTGAATTGAGCTCAGCTCGAGTTGATTCTTGATGAGTGATTATTATTTACTGATTACAATTTTGGGTGCATGAAACACATCCATCTTAGCTTATTGACTTGAGGTTAAAGTTAGATATAGCAACTGTGATTTAATGAATATGTTAAATTAGAATGTTAGTGATTTCAGTGCTTTTAATCTTTGCACCTATCCCTCCTTCCTTACCTTCTTCTCTACCTCAGCTCATCACTCTTGGGATGGGTGGGTATGGCTTGTTGTGTGCGCGCGCGCGCGCGCGCGCGTGTGAACTCCAATTAGCTTTGAATTTGTACCCTTCTCTTGTGTGTTCGTGCACTCTGATACACACATACAAACAAATAGTTCATGAAAACAACTTACTTTTTCTTTACCCATTACTGAACATTGGACACATGATTGTTATTTTCGTTGTATTTCCTTCCAATCTTGCAACAGGACAAGGATATTTGACACTTCTCTCGCATCATCATAGTGGGGGCAAGACCCTCATAGCGGGAAAAGAAACTCTCATAAGAAGAGAATGAAACACCTAGTTTGCACGCATGAGTCACAACAATCTAGCCTCCACAAAACTGCTAACAACTTTCACGCACTGCCTCCGTACGCCTTGAACGAGCTTCCACAAACTGCTAGTCAAGTCTAGTGGTCTGCATACGCCACGAAGCTGTCTTGTCTTTTAATATGCTTTGTAGCGTCCTCACCCACTACAGATGAGGAGATTTGAACTCGCAATATTCCACGAGAGAAGGAAGGGCCTTATGGTTGAGCTTATGCTCATATGCTCTAATATCTGTTTTGCTTATAATAATATATATTTGTAGTTTGTTACTACTATATAGACGTAAATAAAAATAATATATAATTGATATATAAGTTATTGTTTGCAAATTAGTAACTACATTTTTTGATTTTGGTACTTTTAGTATCAATTTTAATGAGTTTATACAAGAGGGGTGTAATGGATATTTAATATATCCAATTATGCTTCATATCCACATTTGTTTAAGTGAATATAGTAATGTTCAACACTCAGTTCATTTAGTTACTCAGTATCAGCTTATAAATGGGCTGGATACAGATATTTTGGTATGCGCTATGTATCTTCTTCATTTACACCCGTATCTAGCATGTACCTGTGGTGTGGATTGTACCTATTATTCTTCTGTGTCTTGGAAATCAGTAACTGAACCTTTTGCACTTTTTATTTTTACTTTTCTTTTTGGGAAGAACCTTTGGTACTTTCTATCAGTAGATTCAAGGACCCTATGTTTATCCAATATTTACCTATCAATTTATCTTAAGTTTTATTGCACATGGATATATACAGTGTTTTTTTTTTCCTGACTTATGAATTACTGTCTCAAATTACAGGCAGCAAAAAAGAAAGAAGCTGAAGAAAGGTCAGGCGAGAGGAAGTTTGATAAAAGATCATGAGGAACATTGTTTCTACTGAGAGTTCCGCCAAAAGTGGTACCTCATCTATACTGTATTTTAAATTTGTCAACAGGAGGTCTTGAGGCGCGACAGTAAATTTGTAACTGTTGCCTCAAGTAATATCAGGCGAGCTTTGAAAATCAACCCAGATCGGAATCCTGAGGGATGTAATATTTTACCCCATTTGAAGAGCGGCCATACCTCTTAAAAGTTTTTAGGTAAGCCTGTACTTTTCTTTTAAACTTATTTGAAAAGAGGCAATAGCTAAGCTTACTAGTACTAGGTAATTTAGTGAGACTGCTGTTGTAACTTTTGATTTGGTTTTATTCATCATCTGCTTCTGCGAAAAAATCCTTTAGATTACAACTGTATTCTCCTTTTTGCTGACAATTGTAACTATCTATTTATATGTAATCTTTCTACGTTTTCTTCTCTTTAGAGCCGTAGCTTGTCCTTGAATTTGAAACCTCTGGTGAACAATAACTAGTTGGGCAGATACTTGTGTTGTATGTGCATGCAAGCGTGTAACAGTGATGTTTTGATGGTGGTTTGAGGAGCCCAGGTCCCAGAGGAGGTGAACTGGAACGTGTAGAAACAAAAAGCAAGGGCTCTGTCTGTGTATGTAGCTGTGGTTCTTAAAACTAATGTTTTTAATATTCTGTTTTAAATTTTTTTATACTCGAGTGGACTTTTATTTTCAAGGACGTCCAGCCAGCTCAGCAATGATTGTAAAAGAGTATTTCCATCTCAACAAATCAGTTGCATTTATTTCTTATGCTCTTCTTAAATTACTCTTATAATCATAAACAAGGAGTCAAGAAACAATAACTACGATATCGAATTTTACATCTTGTGCTTATTTTCTGACTACCTGTGGTTGGTTTTTTTCCTATTATTTATTTATTTATTTATTTTGTTATGGATTAGCAGTTGGCTAATACGACAGCGCGAGCAGGGGTAGATAAGAAAATAAATTGAAAGTCTTATATTTTTTATATTCGACGAATAAAATGAGCCGCTTTCCAGTTTGAATCATTCGGGAATAATCCCTCATAGGTTCACCCGTCTCAGTTCCGAACCAAAAGATTATTTATATTTTTTCAATCAATTACAGAAAACAAGCCTCCTTCATCTTTCCCTCCCACCACACAAAAAAAAATTCCCATTCTCCCTCCAGGCGATGCCCTGCTGCTGCTGCATCCATGGAACCCATTAGCGTTAACCTCCGACCTCTCCTCGCTCTCTCCCTTCTTCCCTCCTCTCCCTCCCCCCGAAACCTTAAACTCCTGTTCCCCTCCAGTCTCAGAACCCTAGCCCTCAAAAAGCTCCAATCTTTCTCCAATGGCGGCCTCCCCATCTCGTCCAAAGTCTTCGGCCAGCGCCTCCTCTGCAGCAGCAGCATCGGCTCCATGCTGATGAGCACCAGCACCGCGGTATCGGTGTCCAAGGCCAAGGTCAGCCCTTTTCTCTGGACGCTGGCGGGGAACCCCACGTTCGTCTCGGGACTCGTCGCCTGGGTTCTTGCTCAGTCCATGAAGGTGTTCTTGAACTTCTTTGTTGAGAAAAGGTGGGACCCCGCGATGCTGGTGAACTCCGGCGGGATGCCGTCGTCGCACTCGGCGCTGTGCACGGCGTTGACGACGTCGGTGGCGTTCTGCCATGGGGTTGGGGACTCGCTGTTCCCGGTGTGCCTCGGGTTTAGCCTGATCGTGATGTATGATGCCATTGGGGTCAGGAGGCATGCTGGGATGCAGGCTGAGGTCAGGAGTTTAGTGTTTTTGCCCTTCTTATTTTTGTCTACTTTTATTGTTATTTATTTGTTGGGAAAGAATGAAGTAGGATAGAATTTGACTCTACAAGCTGGAAACAGTGAGATGCCTATTATTTAGAGAAGGAATCCTTGACGCATTTAACAAAATAAAATCTAATTTGAAACGTAAAACAGTTAGAGTGAATTTATAACGATAAATATTGTGCAAGGGCCAAGGGGTGCATGTTTACTCAGTGATTTGCACTAGGGAATATATATTATATATACTGTAGTTGTTCACCTCCGTAAACTGTCAAGTGATGGATTTTGTGAGGACTATATGGATCACTGAATTTGAAGGAACTAATTACTCTGCAATCCTTCGGTGATAAATATTTAAGATGGGAAAAATGCCAAATGATTGAAGAAGTTGCAACCATAGTATTATACAATGTCATGTGAAAAAATGGCGATGCAGTAATGTGATGAGAACCAAGCATCAAATGATTTCTGAATCCTTGCCCTTCTTCAATGTGCTATTTGATCCTGTACATTTTCATTCACACAACATGATATTTTACATGTTTATGGTTTATCTGTCAACTTAGCTTTTGTTAGCTGATAAAATGCTGTTCCATAATCATTTGAACTGTGCTAGGTTCTATCACAAGCAACTAAGTGATTGTATCATGTGTTTGATATGCATTTTGTACAATCAGATCTTTGAGATCCTCCGTTATTTTCCTTAAGAAATTTTTAATGAGTTCACTCAACCATGAAATTGAATCCTTTTTTATACTTCAAAAAACTCTTCAATTTAGGATGCTTGACCTGGCTTATCGAAATAAAATGACACTCTAAATGCAAATGAAGCATGCAAATGAAGCATATATGCTCACCTGTGTAAATTATTTGAAAAATGTTTCAATTGAACACTTTTGACTTAATTTAGACTTACCTAAGTAGCAGGCTTTCTTCATATGTAGCATAAGACTATGGATTGATCATTTTCTTTTCTGCTTGTAAGACGTAGTATTCAACTGATTACCCAGAACATGGTAAATAAAAGATTTAAATAGATATCCTGTGCATTAAAGCAACAACCTGACAATTATGCTGTTAAAATTTTTCTCTTCTCATGCAACCATGGTTCAAATATCGGTTGATTCTGATATATATTTGGATTTTGAGGTACTTGATACGATATTAACTTTATAATATTGCCCGCCTGATATATGGGCTTATTGCTGATATTTCCGATAAAGATATTAAAAACCTTGGTCGATGGCGTTACGATATGAGATTTTAAATCATGGAAGCAGCTTAAATGTTTCCATTTTGAATAACCGCTCTTTCTACGAGCTTGTTGGATGCCATATTTCCCTAGCTGAGGTCTTTAATAATAGAATCCAATAACATAAACCTCGTGTCAAGAACCTTTGCTTCACCATGTTCCTCCAACGAGAATACTTTTGAAAACATGAAAAGAAGGTTTGTTTTGATTGTTATAGGGAAATATAGAATGAAGTGAAGAAACACATTAGAAAGCTGGTAGTGAGGCATCCTAACAAGTGGTGGATAATTTGCAGTATTTTGTTTCGCTGAAGTGGAAAAATTAGGAATAACATTTTATGTTCTAAGAAAACAGAGAGGAAATCTTTACTTGTTACTGTTATTGTTGCATTTACTCCATAATACGTCCTATGTAGAAGGTATTAAACGTGGTTTAAAATCTCATAATTGGTATCCGTATCGGCCAATTGTTTTTAGTATTAGTATCGTCGATAATGGCCGTCAATATCGGTTATATCGGTAATATCGGCCCCAATATTGGGTGATATTATAGTGGTAATATCATATCGGATACCTCAAAATCTAACACGATATTGCCGATATATATCAAAATCGGCCAATATTTGAAACCATTGTATTAACTATTAACATTCTCTTGATTTAGTTTAACATACTTTTTTCTGCAAGTGTTGTATATAAAATATTGCTAGAAGGCATTTGTGTTAAACAATGTGTGCAACCATTGTGCAAATGTATTCTTGTTCGTGAAGTGCTACATCTTCCTTTTGTTAAAAGCCATTCCCATGAGTAGACAAATTAACATGTATTGAACTCAGCCTTTTTCTTGCTAAGCTCCATCTTGCTTATCGCTATATAGACCATTTAATTCAAGAATCCAGTAATGAATGCCATTGTACCACAATGGTAAAACCTCTTGCAATTGTGCAAGAGGGCTGGAGTTCATATCCCACTTGAGACGGGCTACATATTCTTCTTACCAAAAAAGGAAATTAATTTTTAATTAATAAGTAAATAGTAAATAAAGAACTTGCTTGATTTGCTTAGTTTGACCTAGCTAACCCATTATTCCAAATAATCTTAAATTGATGCATTATTTCAAAAGTCTATTATAATCAACCATGTTGCTTCGTTCCTATCTTGTGGGATCCCAGCATACTAAGCAATCCACACAGTAACAATAATGAGACAAACAGCAACAGGATAAATCAGCTTACCTTACCATAATTAAGAGGTTCTCTGGTGTCAATATCATTGTTCAAACTATTTTCAGCCCTTGGAATCCAACCTATTTTACTCTTAACTTTCCCAAGCTCTAGTAAATCTCTTAATATTCCTTGTGAGAGTAGACTGATCTCCTGAATATCTAGCTTATGTCTATCCTTAGAGAATATTTAAGTTACCAATAAGTAAACCATAAAATTTCTTATTCTATCCAAATCATCTCCAATCTCTTGTCCTTCGCACTCCAAATTTGTTCTCCTTCACACGCAAGTAAACTTTCAAATCTCTTATCTCATCAAAGTAGATGGTTCTAGTTTTAACTATATCATTTACATACATTGCTAGTATGATCATACATTTTCTTTTCTTCTGACAAATACAAAATGACTTGAGGTGATACATTTCCAAATCATATTTAGGTATACCATAGTACTAAATAGCTCCTTCACCTGCATGTGGAGACCAGTTCAACAGGCACTAGTTTTATTCCAGTAGGCAGTCTGCTTTTCTAGAGCAACATATCCCTAGAGGTTGCGTCATGTAGCTTGTTCTTTCCATTTGAGAAGGCATTTTCGTATCAAGCTAAAAGAGGGCCATCCTTACACCATAACAATTGACAAGAGGATCTATACATGTAAACAAGCTAATGGAGAGGTCTAGCAATATTCTATTCAATACTCTGAGTGTTGACTTTTCTCACAAAGCCAGCCGTCATTCATTCAATATTCTATTAGAATATAAAGGTAATTATCCTCAACCCTAACCACAACTTTCGAGTTTTGATGTAGTGGTAGGGACTTTAATATAGCATCAGAGAAACCCAGGTTTAATTCTCACAAAACGCACATTTAAGAAAAAGGCGGGTTCAAATTAAAAAAAATACCGCTATACAAAAAGCTCATGTTTTGACCAATAAAATAAGGCACTCGAATTGTGCTGGCATGTTAAAATATAAAAGAATTATGCTGAACCCTCACCACAACTTCGTATTGTTGGTGTAGGGTAGAAACTTTAGTAATATCCATTAAAGAAACTTGATGGTATCAGGCAGAGTTGTCAACTCACAAGATTGTGCAGAGTTGCTATCCCCTCATCAATATAATATTTACCTGCAGGAAAGTAGGCTTGACATTGAAAGTGGTAAATATTGTATAGGAAAATGCACAATATGTTGGAGGGAAAAGAGAGAGATCAATTTGGTGTTGAATGTAGGTTCATGTTAAATTACGAAATTGATATTGAGAAGAATTACAAAATACAATTACATAATCATAAGCAATACTTCTTTATATAGACTCATACAAGATCAAATCCTATTCAAAACTATGACTCATAATATTACCAGGACTGTAGGATTTCAAATACTATTAGGACTCTAACAATCCCCCTCAAACTCACGATGGTATGGCAAAAATTTGAAATTAAATAAATATTGTTCGTGTTGAAAACAAATACTAAATTGCTAATGTTGATGCCAAATTGTTGAACCATTGATGTCAATAATTCACTCTTAGTATCCACTCCACATTGATTCTACCCAAATTTGTACTATATCTACGTGGAAAACTGAGTCATTTTGCTGGACTTTATGCTTGCCCTAGCTATTAAGTCATAGTTTAGTACTTTATTTTCAGATTAGTTGCTGATAGAGTATTTATTATTCAAAATCTGATTCGTGAGCCAGGTACTTAATAAGATTATTGAGGACTTGTTTCAAGGACATCCGATCAGCCAAAGAAAACTTAAGGAGCTTCTTGGTCACACACCATCACAAGTAATTGCTGGAGCCTTTCTAGGCATTTTGGTTGCTTGTATCTGCTGTCAAGGCGTTGTTGCCATTTGAAATGCTCTGTATCCGGTACACTGTGAGTAGTACATGAGTTTCAACAGATATCTGCATCAGTGTATATCAATTATTCTTTTGCATCCTCAATCTGTTGAAAACTTTATAACCGATCATCTCTTTTCCTTGGTACTTGTTGATCATCTCTATTCTTTATAGGTATAGGCATGTAATATTCCATGCCTTAAGTTGTAGCCTGGGCATTTTATGAATACTGTTATGTAGTTCCGTTGAGTATTTCATTACTATGTTCAGTCATCCAGGTAGGATATACAAATCATATAAACAAAAACTATGCCATTTCATATGAGATAAATTGGATAGCATTTGGAAGCAACACGTGATGGGATACCTTAATAGTTATTCCTGAATTCTAGGTATGAAAAACATCCTAGAACCACCAATACTAACACCTTTGGAACTCGGGATGCGGTTATTTGTTAGATAATCTGGAGGAAGCAGAGGAAATTTTTTTGTTGTAGAGTACCCAAACAGGATAGTAGCACACTCAGTACATTGAATACCCCTAGCCACAACCTTTATTCGAGTAGACACTTGTTTTAATGAGGACCTAGGGAGGAGCTAACCCATTCCTCACACGATAGGTGATGAGTTGTTGAAGACATGGGATGATTAAATTTTAGAAAAAGAAGATTTGATATGGAATTTTGTTTCCATATCTATATGCTGATACATTCTGGAAAGCGATAATTTGATGGACACTAACAAAAAATATTGCTGACCATATGTAGTTGTTATTTTCTTTTACTTTCTTGATGAGGTTGAAACTCTTGAACTTTCCTCTAAATAGGAGAGATTCCTATAATGTTAGTTGTCTGCATGCCTCAACTTTTGCCCTACTTGGCCCATGCAAATGCTAGCTCTCCAAGAGTTCCTCTCTGCTGACCAATACAGATCTAAGACACCACAACTTCGACGTTACTTGTCTTCTGCCATTTTTTGTAAGATATCCAGATTCTTCATGGTGCATTTTCTTGAGGGAGGGTCCTTGCGTGTGGGCATCTGCATGGCACATTCTGCATGCTCCATTTCCTTGAGGGAAGACTTTGTTTGTTCGTACTCATATAGTGCATTTCCTCTCTCACTCTGGGGTGGGGGATCTACATGGTGTATTTTCTTCTCTCTGTATTTGCACTGTGACTGGTCATTGGGTGTAGGCTCTCTTTGTGTGCATTTGTGTTTCCCTCTGTTTGTCGGTGTCCACGTGCTCTGGGGGTACCTAGTGTTCAAGTGTGCACGAGGGGGCGTGTTGCGATGGATGCATCAAAGATATAAATTATGAACTATATTTTGAGTGGGATCTTCCTTTATTCTCGTCCTTAGATTTATTTTTTTAAAGAAATATCTTGTCTTTTAGTTTTTAGCATCACTAGTTTTGTGGGCACACGCAAATGCACGTGCAAATATCATTATTGATAATAAGTTTTTTTTGGTAATTTTGATATGAGCAGCCAGCTGCAGGGGCTGGGAGGTGGTTGGTTGAAAAGGCTCTCGCATTACGATAGTTAGGATTATGAAGGTGGCGAGTGTTGGATTATAAATACAACTATAATGCGGAATAAATCAGCCATTAATCAAGAATCAATCATCTCAAGAATCATATAATGCAAAATCTTTCATAATAGAAAAACCCTAATTGCAATGGATCCGCTTTTCTCTGCTCCTTGTTTCCTTGCACAAAAACTCTGTTTATTTTCTGATGGATTCTCACAACTAAAATGAGCGTAAGTTTTTGTTTTCTTTTCAGGAGGAGAAAAGTGGGTCGCACATTTGCAAAAAGACCCCTTGAAAATAAACCTTTCCATCATGGTATCTTTTCTATTTTCAAGTGACCAAATAACTATATAAATGTGACAATCATATGGGCACCCTTAATATCAGTTAAATTTAATAGGAATCCAATGCAAAAACCAAGGTTAAGTGGGCCACTTTCATATGAGATTAACATTCTCCCACTTGGGCCATTAACCGATTAGGTTAAAAACTTTAGAAAACAAAAGTAGAGAAAAGACTCATTTTCAAAATCATTTTGACTCCATTGGATTCCATACTGAAAAACCTTGACACGTGCACGAATTTTAAAAAAACAACAACTGATAAGCCCAAATCTGTAATACTGTAATACTGCAATTAGCTTAGACTATCAATGCGAGTCATAGCGGTTATACAACATCCACGTCATACTCCCTTCTATGTACCACAACATTGATAACCCTTACTAATTGAGTCCATAACCATAATGACCCCTGTAATTGTCTTGTAAAGACATTTCCTGTTTAACATACATCCATACAAAATATGTGTACACACAATTGGATAACAGAAAATAGAGAAACAAACTGTTATTTGTACAACAATGTCAATTACACAAGTACCATATATACATTTACAGATTACCCAAAAGACCCATCCTTACAACATGTTCCTTAAATGTCTTTGGAGGCAATCCTTTAGTCAATGGATCAGCAACCATTGAGGTGGTACTTATACTTTCAATTGACACCTTCTGTTTCTCAACTCTTTCTCTAACCACCAAGTACTTCAGTTCTATGTGCCTAGAACCATTAGAGTACTTACCATTCTTAGAGAAAAATACGGCTGCTGTATTGTCACAATATATCTTCAGCGGCCTGGCAATAGAGTCAACTACACCAAGTGCTGAGATAAAATTCCTCAACCATAATGCATGATTTGTGGCTTCAAAACAAGCTATGAACTCAGCCTCCATCGTGGAAGAAGCAATGAGAGACTGCTTCACACTCTTCCACGAGATTGCCCCACCTGCTAGCAAGAAAATAAATCCTGAGGTAGACTTCCTGCTATCTGGGCAACCACCAAAATCTGAGTCTGAATAGCCGATCACCTCCAACTGGTCTGATCTACTGTATGTGAGCATATAGTCCTTTGTCCCCTGAAGATACCGCATAACCTTCTTAGCCAACTTCCAGTGCTCCATTCCTGCATTGCTTTGGTATCTTCCCAACATCCCAACTGCATAACTGATATCTGGCCTGGTACAAGTGCTTGCATACATCAAGCTCCCAACTGCTGATGCATACGGAATTTTCTGCATTTGACCCTTTTCTAAGTCATTTCTGGGACACTGGCTACCACTTAATCTGTCACCCTTCTGAATGGGTGCAGGACTGACTGAACACATTTCCATATGAAATCTTTCCAAGACCCGGTTGATATATCCTTTCTGAGACAGTCCTAGCAATCCTCGAGATCTATCCCTGAAGATCTCTATGCCAATAACATAAGCTGCCTCACCCATATCAACCATCTGAAAATTCTTGGTAAGATAGCTTTTAGTTTCATACAGCAAACCAAGATCACTACTGGCTAATAAGATGTCATCTACATACAGAACCAGAAAAATAAACTTGCTCCCACTGATCTTTAGATATATACACTGATCAACAGTGTTTTCTGTAAATCCAAAAGATGTAATGGTATTATTAAACTTTATATACCATTGCCTGGAAGCTTGTTTAAGTCCATATATAGATTTCTTTAATTTACAAGCCAAGTGTTCTTGTTCTTTAATTGCAAACCCTTCAGGTTGCTCCATGTAGATATCCTCATCCAAATCCCCATTTAGAAAAGCAGTTTTCACATCCATTTGATGTAACTCCAAATCATAATGAGCTACAAGTGCCATAATGATTCTAAGAGAATCCTTTTTAGATACTGGAGAGAAGGTCTCTGTATAGTCAATGCCTTCTTTCTGAGTGAAACCTTTGGCCACAAGTCTAGCCTTATATCGTTCGATATTGCCTTTAGAGTCGCGCTTGGTCTTAAAGACCCATTTACACCCGACTTTCTTACAGTTATAAGGCAATTCAACGAGATCCCAGACTTGATTTTGGTCCATAGATTTTAACTCATCTTTCATAGCATCAACCCATTTACTAGAATCATTGCATTCTATGGCTTGTGAAAACGAAACTGGATCTTTATTTACCCCAATATCATAATCAGATTCCTGTAGATATACCACATAATCATCTGAAATGGCAGATCTTCTTTCCCTTTGAGATCTTCTCAAAGCTGCCGGTTGTGGTGGTTCTACAACATTTTCAATGGGAATATCCTCATGGAGTGGTGAACCAACATTAATTTGTTGTTCTGGAATCTCAACTTGATGATCAAGCTGAGGTACAACAATTTCTCTTGAAGGAAAGGTAATTGGGATATTTACCCTTACAACTTCAAGATCTACTTTTCTTGGTTCATCACTCCCACTAAATTCACCACTCTCTAGGAATCTGGCATTACCAGTTTCAACTATTCTTGTACTATGATTAGGGCAATAAAATTTGTATCCCTTAGACTTATCTGGATAACCAATGAAATACCCAGATATTGTTTTTAAGTCCAATTTCTTTTCTTGTGGGTTATATATTCTGGCCTCTGCTGGACAACCCCAGACATGTAAATGTCTTAAACTAGGTTTCCTACCAGTCCACAACTCGAAAGGAGTTGTTGGGACTGCCTTACTAGGAACCCTGTTTAAGATATACATAGCAGTTTTTAAGGCCTCACTCCACAATGAATTGGGTACTTTAGAGAAGCTCATCATGCTCCTAACCATATTCATAAGAGTTCGGTTTCGCCTTTCAGCAACACCGTTCTGCTGAGGCGTACCTGGCATCGTGTATTGAGCACAAATGCCACGCTTTTCTAGGAATTTGGCAAATGGGCCAGGATGTTGTCCTGACTCATCATATCTACCATAATATTCACCACCTCTATCTGATCTTATGATTTTAACCTTTCTATCTAATTGTCTCTCGACTTCTGTAATGAACACCTCAAGGATGTCAACAGCCTGAGACTTTTCATTAATTAGATAAACATAACCATAACGTGATAGATCATCTATAAAGGTAATGAAATATCTCTCTCCAGTAAAACATGGAATGGAAAGAGGTCCACAAATATCTGTATGAATTATTTCAAGGAGGTCTTTACTTCTTGTGGCACTTTTCTTAGTGTGTTTAGTTTGTTTTCCTTTTATACAATCCACACACACATCAAAATCAGTGAAGTCCAGGTCATCCAAAATCTCAGTCTTCACTAATCTTATTATTCTATCCCTGGAGATATGCCCCAGTCTCCTATGCCACAAGATAGAGGATTTTTCATTTATTAAGCCACGTTTAATACCAACATTCGAATGCAGAGATAATAAAGATTGCGCAAACTCATCATTCAATGAAATTTTATATAAACCATCACATAAAATTCCATGCCCAACCGACATTGAATTATACATTAAAGAGAGTTTTCCACAATTGAATAAAACAGAATATCCAAAAACATCTAATTTGGATACAGACATTAAGTTCCTAGAAATTGAAGGTACATAAAAAGTATCCTCAAGATTCATCTGATGACCCGTCTCCAAAAGTAGTCGATAAGTACCAACATATTCGACCTCCACTTTCAGACGGTTCCCCATAAAGATGAATCTCTCACTTTCCTTCGGTTTCCGGGTTGTAAGGAATCCCTGCATTGAATTAGTTATGTGAGTTGTGGCTCCAGAATCAATCCACCAAGTATTAGAAGGAACTTCAGCAAGATTTGATTCATAACATACAAAAGAAAGATTTGTACCTTTCTTTTCGAACCAAGCTTTCCTCTTGTTGCAGTCCTTCTTCACATGTCCCTTTCTGCCACAGAAGTAGCATTTGACAGTGAAAGCTTTTCTATGACCTTGGCTACTTTCCCCATGGTCATTTCCTTTCTTTGATGGAAATCTTTTACCTCTTCCATATTTACTTTTCTTATGGATACCCCCTGAAGTTACTGCCAACACTGAGTGCTGTCCTTCTTGCCTCAGTCTCACCTCCTCTTGAACACACATACTAGTTAGCTCATTCAAGTTCCACTTATCCTTATGAGTATTGTAGTGGATCTTGAATGGCCCAAATTGTGAAGGAAGTGAGTTGAGGATGAATTGAACCAAGAAGGACTCATCAACCTTCATACCCAGTGATCCTAGCTTAGCAGCCTTGTCAGACATGTTTAGAATGTGTTGCTGAACTCCTCTATTACCATCATATTTCATGGTGGTAAGTTCAGCCATTAAGGTACCAGCTAATGACTTATCTGCTGACTTAAATCGGTCCTTTACTGCAGACAAAAGTTCCGATGCACTAGTAGTATGTGGGAGGGAAGTCTTGATGTTATTAGCTATGGTCATCTTTATGAACATTAGACTGAGCCTATTAGATTTTTCCCAAGCTTTGGCATGGCTGACATGTTCTGCTGTACTCTCAGCAGTTACTTGATCAGGTTTGTCAACTATTAAGGCCATGTCTAGGTCTAGGACACCCAGTGTAAACTGTACATGTTCATACCATTCTGAGAAATTTGTACCATCCAAGGCCGGAATGCTAGTGGCATGAGTGTGAAGAGAAGTGGGGACGTTCACTGAAATATAATAGGACATAGCTCACATTAGGCCACGAATCAATACAATAACTTTAAATTTAATTAAGATGAACTATTGATATCACTTAGATTTCTCCTTTGGGCGAAACCTAAGCATATCTAGTGTTCACTCTTTAGGTGAGAACTTTTATCACCTACGTAGGTCTAATATAATTTATGCCAACTTAGATAGTAAGTCATGTTACCTTTGGTATTCACTTCTACACCACTAGGTTGCATAAATTACACTATCCTACCCCGGTTCATAATTATTCGAAAGAGACTTTCCTTTGGGCCAGTCCCAATCTCCTAACTAGAACCGCCACCGAGAATATTATTGTCTTTACTGTCTACCTCATTAACATGTCTTTTATGTAGTTGTATATTCATAAGGTTTACTAACCTAGGTCACTTTGGCAACTACTAAATCAATAAGCCTTATGAATACAAACTAACCAATAATATTCTCTAATTCTATTATTTGTGTAATGCCATAATACTACAATACATTACTTGACCAAACATCAATCAATATTAACACAATAGCTTAAATGTGTTAACAATCATTAAGGATTGAATTAAGCAACAATTAGTCGACTACATAGTATTATTAGTCGACTTGGGTCAAGTCAAGTCGACTACAGGTTTAGGTCTAGTCGACTAGGGCAAACAAGGATTAGTCGACTATACCTACATGACTAGTCGACTACATATTTTATCAGTCGACTAGGCCAAAATTACAAGTCGACTAGAAACTTTATCAGTCGACTACAAATATTATTAGTCGACTCCTGTTAGAATCCAAACTCTCGGTTAAAATATTAGTCGACTTGGCCAAATGGTTAGTCGACTATACACTTTACTAGTCGACTAATCTAAAAACCAAGTCGACTCCTGAAAGAAACAGAGAGTCGGGTAACTTTCTGGATGGACTATTAGTCGACTAATAAATCCCTATAGTCGACTAATACCCCACGATACAGTTACCGAATGGCAGTTCTAGATTATCGCCCGAATCCCAAAAATTATGGAAAAATCGGGGAAAATTAGGGAAAATTAGGGTTTCTAAAATCCTAAATTTGATCCATATTAATTGCATAATTAGAGGAATGTATATATGATTTTAGGGTTTCCAAGAATCCTCTTCAATTCTACAATTAAAGATCAAAATCTGGATTTCATGAATTGTTAATTAAAAACCCTAACTTTTCATAATTCCTAAATCCAAGATGTATCGATTCTTTAATCATGGCTCTGATACCAAATGTTGGATTATAAATACAACTATAATGCGGAATAAATCAGCCATTAATCAAGAATCAATCATCTCAAGAATCATATAATGCAAAATCTTTCATAATAGAAAAACCCTAATTGCAATGGATCCGCTTTTCTCTGCTCCTTGTTTCCTTGCACAAAAACTCTGTTTATTTTCTGATGGATTCTCACAACTAAAATGAGCGTAAGTTTTTGTTTTCTTTTCAGGAGGAGAAAAGTGGGTCGCACATTTGCAAAAAGACCCCTTGAAAATAAACCTTTCCATCATGGTATCTTTTCTATTTTCAAGTGACCAAATAACTATATAAATGTGACAATCATATGGGCACCCTTAATATCAGTTAAATTTAATAGGAATTCAATGCAAAAACCAAAGTTAAGTGGGCCACTTTCATATGAGATTAACAGCGAGTGCATGGGATTGGGGTGCTTTGGCTCGAGGGATTGACCTAGGATGCATCACACACTTCAAAGGACCACTTTTTGATCGGGTTATCTTTTCTGTCGTCTCTTTTTAATCTAGCTGGTTGCTTATTCAAAGGTTCAGTAGTTATCTTTATTTTAGAAGGTTGTTCTTTGAATTCTTTTGAAAAAAAGCCCTTATCTTCTTTAAAAGCTGGGAAAGCACTTTTCAAAATCAATGCCAAACACATCATAAACCTACCTACTAATTATATATGTTAGAAGTCCTAAATGAAATGTTAGAGGATAATTAACCAATGATTCACTCCCTACTAAGGATGCAAAGTGCATGGATTTCATATTTGCTTTTGAATGTGGATATCCGTGTCCGATATGTGTATAAAATATAGATACAAATATCGTAATGGTAAAAGTATCTTACATATCCCAATACATATATGAATATATTGAATATGTTTGAGTACATCTATATTTCAAATACATTAAGGGGCCGTTTGTTTCGCGTAAAACTCCGTAATGCGTAAATAACTTACTACCTAGTTATAATTACGGCGTTTGTTTGGACCGTAATTCGTAAAAGACTTACGTAACTCAACTAACACTCACTTGCAACCCAGTTACCACTCACTTACAGCCCAGTTACAGTTAATTTTGTGGTCATACAATTTTGTAATATTTTTTTATATTAATATTAAAAATTTTTAATATTTAACTTTTTTAATATTTATTTGCAGTATTAAAACTTTTAAAATCACCAAATAGTTAATTTTGTGGTCAACTTTTTCACTTACGACTTATACATTATGACAACCAAACACCGTAAAGTACAATACACTTTCCCACTTTACAATTTTATATTACTAACCAAACACCGTAAAATTTACATACATGTAACTCATTTACAATTGTAAAAGACTTTACCAATTACAACTACGAATTACGGCCAGTTACGACAACCAAACAGACCCTTAAGTATCTAATTTTTGCTAAGTACACTAAGTATTAGATGAGGTGAGATTCTAATTAAAGAAAGGTACACTCCTTGTATGGTCTTAACATTTTCATTCAAAAGAACATTAAAATTTAAGTGTATAACTCGTCTTTTTGTTCACATTCACTAATATCCAGGTAATCCGACAAAGTATCCAAATCACATCTGAGCCAGAATTCGTACCCCACTGATATAGTTTGTGAGTCAAAATATCTGTGTTTGAATCTGTATTTGTTATAAAAAATAAATATAAATATGAAAATACCTATATCTGTCTCATATCTGATCTATTTGCACCCTTATAAAATATGATTTCACGACAGAGAGAGACAACAAAGAAGAGTTTGCCTGCGGCATTGAGTCGTCCAGTGAAATTTGCCACCTTGCTCAATTTTATAATTCCTTGGTGGTGAGTCGAATAATTATGGAGTTTAAGAGTGAAACTTTTGAGGGTGTAGTGGGTAAAAATAGAATGTGTTGACGGCTGAGAAAAACATAAAGAATTAAAATTAGGCTCGGTCTCTTTTCTATTAAAATTGCTAAATTTTAACATTCTAATGTCGATTCTTTTACAGATAAGCCCTTCACGCAAAAAGTCTTAATACAAAACAAACTAATAATAGGATTTTGTTGCCATACATGGCTTGTGTTGTTTAGAAATAACATATGCCACCTTGCATAATGTATATTTGCCTCTGTGACCTCTGCTTTGGAGTATTTCCTCATTTTTTTTAACTAGAATTCAATGAAAAATGAATTTAATACATTATAGCACCCAAAACATGATTCATTTAATTTTAGCAAATATAAATAAAATAATCCATAAATTCTCCATCTTAGGGCCATAAAAAGAATAAATTCTATTAATTGGTTAAAAATCAATACTAGTATCAACAATTTAAAGTGACATGCCGATAAAATAGCACCAAAACTGAAACTGAGTATATTTTTAATTTGTAAATTGTGGAAATTATCTTATATTTTTAAAATTCCCCATTAACGCATATTTTGTTAACTATTGGTTGACAAACTTATATGCGCTAAAACCTCTATCTATAAAGTTTAATGATTTAATCGTGGTTTTCTGATCTTTTGCTAATTAAATAAGAAATTGTGCTCATCTTACTTTTGCTCCTTCTTAGAAATTAAATAATGATACTCAATTAAGCTCTCTAATGACAGAGGTATCTTGAAATTGAAGGAACGCATTGGATAGCATGGCTCTAAAGATGAATAAATTGAGAATATTATTTTCATGTTGTAAATTACTTGTAAAACTGTCACTCTGTGGTTTCCATTTCATTTTCATCTTTTTAGTGATGGAAAGGCCACAAATTAATGTGCAATTTTCTGAAAACACAAGGTTATATACATTAAAAGACCCTTATCAAACAATACATAGATGCTATTCCTCAATCTCTTTTTGAATTTTTGCATATACATGCTATAAAACTTAGCTTTTTTTATTTATTTTATCCCTCGACAAACTTTTTATGTATGTATGTCCTTTTAATTTTAAAAAGTTTCCATTTAGACACCAGTTAAAAAATTTCTCAACATAACAAGAGTATCCTTAATATATATACCTTGCATATCCAAATTTTGCATATGTACCCTCAAAAACAGAGTTTGTATATAAACCTTATGACAACTTTAAGTTGCAAATAACATTTATGTGTCATGTTTGGCATTTCTATTTAAAACTTTATATTTGCTTATGTAAGAAAGAATATAGAAAATAAAAAATACAGGTGCAAAAATCATTTTATTAGACCCTGTTACTTGTACCCTGTCTATCATGTCTACCCTTAACATATCATTTATTAAAAAATTGATATCTTTGTTTAGTCACAAATCCTTTTTTTATTCTAAATATTACCCCCTCAAAAAGTTTTTTTTTCCTTTTTCTTTTTAATTGCTTTGACTATCCTTGAGATTATTAACATGTCATGTACTATCATTTTTATTTATAAGATTATTTTATTAATATGAAAATTCGGGTAGACATGCAAAGGATATTTTTGTTGCACTGAAAAACTTGTGACAATAGGGGGGATATAATTACAAATTCCTTAAAGTTATATAAGGGTAAGGGTGTATATGAAAATAAAGTTTTGTAGCGGGTAAATAAGCAAAGCACCAAGTTTTACGGGTTATATAAAAAAAAAACCATCTCTTGTTTAACTAAATTCTTCAAAAGTACCATGAACTAGGGTTTTACTCAAAAATATCTTCAACATTCTTTTGTTCTCTAAAGTACCATAAACTTTCAATTTTTCTCAAAATCTCTAATGGGGTTAATTTTGCACGAATTTTTCTATTATACTCTTAGGCTAAGTTTCTCAAAATACCACGAACCGTCAGGCTTTTGCAAAATTATACTCAACTATTTTCTGTTTTTGAAAATACCACGAATTCATAATTTTTATCAAAAATCTCAAATGGGTTAATTTTTTGTACGAATTTTCTGTTATATCCTTATTAATGAACCAAAACCCTCAATTTTCATCGATCCTCTTCTAGAAAAAAAAAAAGAAGAAGAAATATTTGGCCTTTTCTCTTCTCCACCAAATCGACTCTGGCAATCTTTCTTGACGATGACAAGCAATCTAGTGGATGAAAAGTTTACTATAAGGAGAATTGGCAAATGGAACCTCGAAGACCTTGATCACATACTACTCTTGAATCCAATTCTTCCTGTTGTAGTTTGAATTCTAATTTTGTAAGTTACCATACTACTTGAAACACCCGATATAAAAAATTGCGGAGAGGACCTTCAAAGTATATAGGTCATAATAACCCAATTCTTCCAAAATCTACTTATAGGTCATCTGCCACAAGACTTCACCAATCCAAAGTACACCTGACATTGAATTCAAATTTTGGAAATTATACTATTGGTTATGTATTTTGAAGGTTATTATGCTAAGTTTGAGTATTGGTTTGGTTGCTTGTTCATTGGTGTATTTTTTTATTTGAAAGCAAAATTGGTTGGGTAACTGTGGTGGGGATTTTTCACCACGGACGACTGAATGCTCCCCATCAGATCTACAAAAACACATGAAAGAAAAAGCGCCTTTTATGTCAGAAGTCCCGGTGTGGTGCTGACCAAAAACCCTCGGGCGTGAGAAAGAGTATCCTCGTTAGGAGAAAGCAAAGAGAATGCTTGTGTGACGGTTTTTGGTGATGGTCAGAAGCGAACCCCCTCTCGATGGATAAAGAGTTGTATTATACCTACCAAGACAGTTGTTGTGGATGAAGATAATGAAGGTTTTTGCAACTGCACGATCTCTTCTGAATCATAACCATTTGGACTAGTTTAGATAGACCGCAAGAGATTTGTTGTTATCTACAACTGTTCGCCTAGATTATTGAAATTGACGCGCAAAGGGATTCACCGCTATCCGTCACCGTTTGAACTGTGTTTTGCAGATCTTGTAACGATTTTGATCACGCCGAAGTTGTTTGGATTGATATGCTGAGGAATTTGTTCTTATCCATAGCCGCCCGCTTAGCTGTAGAGTTGTTACAACTGCCTGAGTGTACAAGGCCTGGAGCATGGAGAAAGATCAGGGTGCGCAACTAATTTCACGATTCGCGGTGATCGTTTGCTAATCTGCCGCTGAAGTGGACGAGGAAGTTCTCAGAGAGGATATTCATCTTAGAGACTGAAGCATCCTCGGAGTGGATCTACACTATGGAATCTAAAGCCTCCGAATAGCTGAGCACCTCTGAGTGAGTTGAGGTTCATGGGATGGTCCTGGATTGATGTGTCCTCGGGGTGTGATCCAAGGCTTTCTTCTTGGGCCTATGTTGAGTTTGCTAGTAGGTTAGGTTTGCTGGCGGAGTAGTGGTTGGCCACTTGGGGCACCTTTGAGGCAGCAGGACACGTGTCATGATTTTGACAAGAATCTAAAATCGACCAAATAGATCCCCCCTTTCCCCTTTTCAGAGTCTATGATAGGAAAGGTAGTTTAGCGTAACCGACTTGATCCTTCAATTCAGGCTTGGCTTGTCGTTTTATGGCCAGTGAGTAGTGACCAATGCGTCACTTAAAGTTTGGGGCATTTAATGTAGCCATTGCACCGAGTGGCTGGTTGTCACATCGTGCATCTAATCGACGTGCGCAATGAGCAGATAACCGTCACCTAGACTGCTAGGGTTTATTCGGATGTGTGCGATGATTTGATTTGAATGAGGAGAAGCTGCAATGCATCGATTCAAACCCGATATTATCATTATGGTGATGTCATCTTCCAGTATATAAATTAGGAAAATTTTTGGGGTTTCTCTACTGAAGACGCTAACCTTCAAATTTTCTCAAATCTTCTTTCTCCTTGCCCCCCTAATCTATAACTTGCTCCTTTAATCTTCGACCTTCTCTTGATGGATATGAGAGATGAAGAGTCGAGGAAAAGTTGTCACCGTTAATGAGAAGAGAAAGCAGGCCGCCTTCAGGACAAGAGAGGTGATGGACTTTGATCCTACTCCGACCATCCTTCACAGCCAAGTGGATGTTATTGAGTATTTGGAGAAGCATCGTGTCCCTTTTGCCACCTAGTATTGAAGTGAGTGGTGCCTCCTAGGATGAATTTCAAAGTCTCTCTCCCTAATGGAGGTGTGTACTTCCACCCCCCAGGTTTTGGCGCTGAGAGTACAACTTTCATTGACCGACTTTGTCCAGCGAGTGTTGGCCTTCTACAATATCGCTCTTACCTAGTTGATGCTAGGTGCATTGCAAACGACCCTTGGTTATGAAACTCTGAGTCAATTTCACTGCTCCCTCGTATAATCTCAAGGATTTTGCCACTTTTTACACGATGCGAAAACTTTTGTCTGGGGTTAATTGCTTTCACTCTGTGGGAAAGTTGGCAGAAATTAATCATTAACCTCCATGATAATGACAATGTGTGGAACTGCACTATCGTTCAGTTTTCGGTCCTAGGAAGCTGCCGCAGAAAGTGATCGTGGCAGCATTCTGAGAGCTTGGAGTACGAGCGTCATTACCCAAGACAGTGAATTAGTTTCAGAGGAGTTTATGAAGCGGGCCAAGAAGTTGTACCAGATCAGATACGACATGCATAACTGGAGTTGGCTACTGACCCGAACAGGCCTGAAGTGCCTTCCGTCATTCCAAGGGATAAAACTTCACCCAAGGACGCAATGTCGCCGACCCCCGATGCTGCTAGAGGAGAGACCGATGGTGGTGAGGCTTTGCCCGAGGAGGTGGAGGGTCAGGTTCAAGCTGTAGTTGCCTTAAAGAAGAGGAAGAGGGTAAAGGAGAAGTCACCCTTTCAAACCGGTTCTCCGAAGAGAAAAATGTTGGCCCAAGGTTACAATCACCCTTGTTTAGTGTGTTTTGATGATTACAAAACATATTAGTTATTTGTACTAATATTGCTTATTGTTTAAGTGTGTTTCAGGGTTCTAACTCTACTAAAAGGTTTACACCCTAAAAGAAAGTGTTTTGGACTCAAGACAACTCAAAGTGGGCTCAAGACTCAAGTGTTGAAAATCATATGGTGAAAAGCCCTTCTTGAAGAACTTGAAGTCTTTAGAACCAATGTAAGAATTAGAATGTTAAAGTTTGAGTGTTGGATATTGGCTCTAGGATACACACACACAAAAAATTTGGTTTTGTTAAAATGTGTGTTTTGTAGTTAAGTTTTCATGTTTTTAAATTAGGTTTCATGCCTTAAAAATATATTTACATGACTCTATTTTTTTACAAAATAAATACCATGTTTAGATATTGTTTATATACCCCTACTAGCATATTACTTAAGTTTCCTTAAAGTCAAAAATTATTTTGTAAAATTTTTCAAGTCAAAAAATACACTGTTTTCCTGTTTCAGGCTGACCGGCCGACCAGCTCGGTCGACCGGCCACTGTGCCTGGGCGTGCATGTCTGTGCACGTCCTACGGTCGACCGGGCGGTCGACCGTCTGAGAGCAGGAGTGCTCTCGGTTTTCTGGGTCGACCGTCCGGTCGACCGCTAGAGAAAGACTGAGAGCAGTTTTGTTCTCGGGTCTTCTGGGTCGACCGGCCGGTCGACCGCCAGAAGACCCGAGCCAACGGCTCTTTGACCAGCTGAGCTGGCGGTCGACCAGCCCGGTCGACCGCCAAGCCTGCTGCTGCCCAACGGCTCTTTCCTCTTTTGTGCAATTCTGAAATCTGTTTTTTGATCTGTTTTTTGGCAGACTTTTACAGGGTTTTTCAGTTCTTTTTCAGAGCAAATAAGCTCTAAATAAATTGTTTTAAACCTATTTTCTCCCTATAAATAGAGGAGATGACTCTCTTACTAAACACCAAGAAAAATCCTCTAGTTTTCAAAGTTTTCAAAAGAGAAAAGAAAAGTGTTTAAGCTCTCCATTTTCAATTCTTTCTTGAGCTATTTTTCAGTTGTATTCCCTTGCAAAATCATCTCTACAACTGAGTTTTTCTCACTACACTTCATAGAGCCAAAAATCCCTAACTCATTCTATAGTGAAGTTGTAAAAAGAGTGAGAGTGTTGTAAAAGAGTTTGGTGATCTTGTTGTGATCACTCTTGTTCTTGTTCCTCTTCTTGTTCTTGTGGAGACACCTCTTCGGTAGAGGTTATTGTACTTGGTGGAGCTCGGTGCTCGGGTCTTCGGTAGACCGTTGTAATCGTCCTCGGTGGATAGTGGAAACCCTTCACGGAGGTGAAGGCGGGGAGTAGAGCG
Organism: Agave tequilana; assembly: GCA_038442645.1. NCBI lineage: Eukaryota > Viridiplantae > Streptophyta > Magnoliopsida > Asparagales > Asparagaceae > Agave > Agave tequilana. Next base: position 171,930 of record JAVJIF010009383.1, read on the forward strand.
GTGGCTCGAACCTCGAAACAAACATCTTGTGTTTGCGATTGCCTTGTGTCCATTCTTGCTTTAAATTTCTATTGCTCTATATTGCTTTCAATTACTTACTTGTGATCTTGTTTCTTCCTTGTGCTTTTATTTCAAGCTTGTGATAATTGTGATATATTGTGTGCATCTCACTATTCATCCATCATACTTTGCTTTGTTCGATCAATTCTCATACAACAAGGTTGCATTGCGCACCTCTAACCCATTCAAGGGGAATTGGGAGGAAGGAGTTCAGAACCTCTCACGGGGTATTCGGCTCTTAGTCTTATTTTGAGAGATCGTTGCATCATTCATCATACTTAATTTTAAAAAGTTTGTTAGATTAGCAATAACACCTATTCACCCCCCTCTAGGTGTTTTTCAATTGGTATCAGAGCTTGGTTACTACGCTCTTGGCTTAACAACCCTAGAAAGATCCTAATATTGCTAATCATTTCATTTATTCTCACTTAGTAAAGATGGCCGATGGTATTAAGACACCCCCTAAGTTTGATGGACTTAACTTTTTCATATGGAAGGTTAAGATGACCGTTTTCTTGCAATCTCTAGGTAGTCGAGTTGCAAAGGCCGTGACCAAACCCTTTAGTGCACCCCCGGTGATGAATCCACTTGGTCCGAAATAGAGACCAAAGAATTTGATGCCAATGCTAGGGCTCACTATGCACTACTTCAAGCCCTTAATGATGATGACATAGCTAGAATTATTCATTGCAAGTCCGCATATGAAATTTGGACACATTTGCTAGTTACACATGAAGGGACCTCACAAGTGAAGAGGGCTAAGATTGACCTTCTTCGGTCCCAATATGAGAATTTTTGCATGCAAGAAAATGAAACCATAGATGATATGATTACAAGATTTACAAAGATCACTAATAGACTTTTTTCTCTAGGTGATGCTATCGACAACGATCAAAGAGTAAGAAAGATCATCCGGGCTCTTCCTCCTTCATGGGAAGTAAAAGCAACAACCTTGAAGGAACTCAATGACAAGGAGGAGATGGAGCTAATTGGTCTCATTGGGAACCTCAAACCCATGAGATGGAGAGGAAAGTGAGGGAGGACATGGCTCCTTCCAAGAAGAAGATAATAGCCTTCAAAAGTCAATCCACACACTCCGACGAAGACGATGAAGAAGAAGATGACGAAGAGCTCTCACTTCTTGTGAAGAACGTCCGGAGGATGTACAACAAGGCTAAATTTCAAGGAAGGAAGAGATGGCAAGGAGGCAAAGAAGAAAGAAAGATCATTTGTTTTAATTGCCAAAGACCGGGACACATAGTGGCGGAGTGTCCGGATAAAGTGAAGCCCTCCACCTCAAAGAAGCCTCACAAGAAGAAGGCAATGAAAGCTACATGGGATTCCGAGAGCGAATCCAAGGAGGAGATTGATACCGCCAACATGTGCTTCATGGCAAATGAAAGCACAAGCAAGGTAACCCCTTCCACTTCTCCTAATGATGAACTTTCCATGGATGAATTAGGAGAAGTTTTTGTAGAATTATCACATAACTATGATTTTCTTAAGAAAAAGTATTTAAAAATGAAAAAGGAAAATGAATCTCTTAATCATCAAGTTTTTACTCTTTCTAAAGAAAAGGATGAATTACTTTCCACTCTTGTTTCCACTCAAAAAGATTTTGACAAGTATAAGATTTCTTGTAAAGGCAAGTCTCCACAAATTGATTCTAATGAGATTACCATGCTTAAAGAAAGAATAGACTCATTGGGAATTGTTTTAAAAAATTGTGAGTTTGATAAGAAGAAGATAGAGGCCATGTTTCCTAAGAAACAAGCCCCTAAGAAAAATGTTCACCATGCTCATGCTCATGTTCATACCACACAACCTTTACATCGTGGCAAACCCCCAAAGCATGCTCACACTTCACACACACATCATGCATTCATGTATGGAAGAGTGTTCTCATGTTCACATTGTGGGCGGAAAGGACACTTAGCCAATTTTTGCTATGATAGACTAAGTGCATCTTATCATAATGTTTGGGTTCGCAACACTAACTTTCAAGGACCCAAGAAAATTTGGGTACCAAAGTCAACAATTTTGTTAAATGATATAGGTACCTTCCAAAGCCAAAGACGTAGAGGATTGTGGTATCTTGATAGTGGTTGCTCAAGGCACATGACTTGGGACATCAACAACTTTGCAACCCTATCAAGATACCATGAAGGTGGCACCGTCACCTTCGGAGATGATGCCAAGGGTAAAATCATCGGTATTGGTAATGTAAAACTCGGCACATCCCCTTTAATTGAAAATGTAGTTTTAGTTGATGGACTCATGCATAACCTCTTGAGTGTTAATCAACTTTGTGATAAAGGTTTTGATGTTGTTTTTGATCATATAGCTTGTAAAGTAATTGATAGAATTTCTAATACTTGTGTGTTTTCCGGTTTTCGTGAAAGTAATGTTTATATGATAGATATGTCTAATATGTCTTGTAATATTACTTGTTTAAAAGCCCTCGATGACGACTCTTGGTTGTGGCATAGAAGATTAGGCCATATTTCATTTGACCACATATCTAGGTTAAACACAAAGAAAATGGTGAAAGGTATTCCTTGTTTGAGTTTTGAAAAGGACCGAGTTTGTGACGCATGTCAATTTGGGAAACAAACTAAGTCTTCTTTTAAGTCAATTAAGGATATCATGATATCACGTCCTTTGGAGTTAATCCATATGGATCTATTTGGCCCTACACAAACCAAAAGTCTAAGTGGAAATAGATTTGCATTTGTTTTGGTTGATGATTTTTCTCGGTTTACTTGGGTTTTCTTTCTTGAACACAAAAATCAAGCATTTTCATATTTCTAAACTTTTAAGAAAAGAGTTGAAAAAGAAAAAGAGTCTTCAATTTTAAGAATAAGAAGTGATAGAGGAGGTGAGTTCATTAACCTACCCTTTATCACTTTTTGTGAAGAACATGGAATTAAGTATGAACTTTCTTGTCCTAGAACTCCACAACAAAATGGAGTAGTTGAACGGAAAAATCGAACTTTACAAGAGATGGCTAGGACAATGCTAAGTGAATATGGTCTACCACATTATTTGTGGGCCGAGGCCGTAAATACATCATGCTATATATCAAATCGTGTTTTCTTGTGTAAAAATACTTCAAAGACTTCTTTTGAAATGTACTTTTCTAGAAAACCAAATGTTTCATATTTCAAAGTTTTTGGATGCAAATGTTTTGTTTTAAATACAAAAGATAATTTAGGAAAATTTGATGCTAAAGCTTATGAGGCAATTTTTGTTGGGTATTCTAATACAAGTAAGGCTTATAGAATCTTCAATAAATCATCTTTGACTATTGAGGAATCTATACATGTTAAGTTTGAAGAATCTAACTTGTTTGTTAAGAATGTTGTAGAAATAGATGCTTTGGATGAAGGCTTGGAGAAAGTGACCTTGGAGGATACTACTACTATGGGAGACAAGCCAAAGGATGATGAAGGAAGTGAAGCTAAAGTAGAAGAGGCTCAAGGAAATGAAAATCAAACAAATGAAGTGGAGCCTACTCAACAACTTCCAAAGGGTTGGAGATACAATCCTCATCATCTCAAGGACCTCGTCATAGGTGAAGTATCAAAAGGGGTAACCACTCGCTCTAAACTTCATGATTATTGTGGACATTATGCATTTATTTCTCATGTTGAACCCAAGAACGTCCTCGAAGCCGAGGCCGATTCATATTGGTTGCTAGCCATGCAAGAGGAACTCAATCAATTTGAGCGCAACCAAGTTTGGCACCTTATTCCTAGGCCTCACGATAGACCAACAATTGGTACTAAGTGGATCTTTAAGAACAAGTCGGATGAATCCGGTAACGTTGTTAGGAATAAAGCTAGGTTAGTTGCCCAAGGTTACACTCAAATCGAAGGAATCGATTTTGAAGAAACCTTTGCACCCGTAGCACGGCTTGAAGCCATACGGATGACACTAGCATTTGTCTCATATAAAGATTTTAAATTGTTTCAAATGGATGTTAAAGTGCTTTTCTAAATGGTTTTATTGAAGAGGAGGTGTATGTTGAACAACCCCCCGGGTTTGTTGATCCTACACATCCGGATTTTGTATTTAAATTAGATAAAGCTCTTTATGGTTTAAAACAAGCCCCTAGGGCTTGGTATGAAAGACTTTCTTCATTTTTGATTTCAAATGGTTTTAAGAAAGGTAAAATTGACACAACTTTGTTTACAAAACATGTAGAAAAAGATATTCTTATTGTGCAAATTTATGTTGATGACATTATTTTTTGTTCTACTAATGAATCTCTTTGCCAAGCTTTTGAATCATGCATGAAGGATGAATTTGAAATGTCTATGATGGGGGAGCTCAACTATTTCCTTGGACTCCAAATCAAGCAAAGGACGGATGAGATCTTCATCAATCAAGCCAAGTACACAAAGGAACTCATCAAAGGTTCGGGCTTGAAGGATCTAAAGTGAGCAAAACTCCCATGGCAACAACTACCAAGCTTGATAAGGATGAACAAGGTAAAAGTGTAGACATTAAAGTTTATCGTAGCATGATAGTAGTTTATTGTATTTGACGGCTAGTAGGCCGGATATCATGTTTTCCGTTTGTCTTTGTGCTCGTTTTCAATCTTGTCCTAAGGAGTCACATTTAGTAGCGGTAAAACGCATAATTAAATACCTTAAGGGCACTATTGAAATGGGTTTGTGGTATCCGAAAACCAGACTATTTGATATGAAGAGTTTTTCGGATGCTGACTATGCGGGTTGTAGGGTAGATAGGAAGAGCACAAGTGGAACATGTCAATTCTTAGGTAATTGTCTTGTATCTTGGTCTTTCAAAAAGCAAAATTCGGTAGCCCTTTCAACCGCCGAGGCGGAGTATGTTGCGGCCGGAGCTTGTTGTGCACAAGTTCTTTGGATGAAACATACTCTCCTTGACTATGATTTACACTTTGATCATGTTAAAATATTTTGTGATAATACTAGTACTATTCACATGACAAAGAATGCAAATCAACATAGTAAAACCAAACACATTGACATTAGAGATCATTATGAGAAAGGTGATATTGATATTGATTATGTTTCTACCGATTTTCAACTTGCCGATATTTTTACTAAACCTCTAGATTATGCTAGATATTCATTTATTTGTGGTGAGTTGAATGTTTGTATTATGGATTCTTAAAGAAAAATTTCTTTTATTTTGTTTGTTTAACCCTTTTTGATGTATGACAAAAGGGGGAGAAAAAGTAAAAAGTATGAGGTTGTTTGTTTGTTGTTTGATGCATTTGAGTTTTTGATAAAACTATGTGTTTTGCAATTAAGTTTTGACAAAATTATGTGTCTTTCAATGCCTTATGTATTTAGTTCTTCATTGACATTTTTGATACATAGCATTATTTGAGGGGGAGCTTTCCAAGCTCTTCTTCCATTTTTGTTTAAAATAACGTATATGTTTTGTCATCATCAAAAAGGGGGAGATTGTTGGCCCAAGGTTACAATCACCCTTGTTTAGTGTGTTTTGATGATTACAAAACATATTAGTTATTTGTACTAATATTGCTTATTGTTTAAGTGTGTTTCAGGGTTCTAACTCTACTAAAAGGTTTACACCCTAAAAGAAAGTGTTTTGGACTCAAGACAACTCAAAGTGGGCTCAAGACTCAAGTGTTGAAAATCATATGGTGAAAAGCCCTTCTTGAAGAACTTGAAGTCTTTAGAACCAATGTAAGAATTAGAATGTTAAAGTTTGAGTGTTGGATATTGGCTCTAGATACACACACACACAAAATTTGGTTTTGTTAAAATGTGTGTTTTGTAGTTAAGTTTTCATGTTTTTAAATTAGGTTTCATGCCTTAAAAATATATTTACATGACTCTATTTTTTTACAAAAATAAATACCATGTTTAGATATTGTTTATATACCCCTACTAGCATATTACTTAAGTTTCCTTAAAGTCAAAAATTATTTTGCAAAATTTTTCAAGTCAAAAAATACACTGTTTTCCTGTTTCAGGCTGACCGCCGACCGGCTCGGTCGACCGGCCACTGTGCCTGGGCGTGCATGTCTGTGCACGTCCTACGGTCGACCGGGCGGTCGACCGTCTGAGAGCAGGAGTGCTCTCGGGTTTTCTGGGTCGACCGTCCGGTCGACCGCTAGAGAAAGACTGAGAGTAGTTTTGTTCTCGGGTCTTCTAGGTCGACCGGCCGGTCGACCGCCAGAAGACCCGAGCCAACGGCTCTTTGACCAGCTGAGCTGGCGGTCGACCGGCCCGGTCGACCGCCAAGCCTGCTGCTGCCCAACGGCTCTTTCCTCTTTTGTGCAATTCTGAAATCTGTTTTTTGATCTGTTTTTTGGCAGACTTTTACAGGGTTTTTTAGTTCTTTTTCAGAGCAAATAAGCTCTAAATAAATTGTTTTAAACCTATTTTTCTCCCTATAAATAGAGGAGATGACTCTCTTACTAAACACCAAGAAAAATCCTCTAGTTTTCAAAGTTTTCAAAAGAGAAAAGAAAAGTGTTTAAGCTCTCCATTTTCAATTCTTTCTTGAGCTATTTTTCAGTTGTATTCCCTTGCAAAATCATCTCTACAACTGAGTTTTTCTCACTACACTTCATAGAGCCAAAAATCCCTAACTCATTCTATAGTGAAGTTGTAAAAAGAGTGAGAGTGTTGTAAAAGAGTTTGGTGATCTTGTTGTGATCACTCTTGTTCTTGTTCCTCTTCTTGTTCTTGTGGAGACACCTCTTCGGTAGAGGTTATTGTACTTGGTGGAGCTCGGTGCTCGGGTATTCGGTAGACCGTTGTAATCGTCCTCGGTGGATAGTGGAAACCCTTCACGGAGGTGAAGGCGGGGAGTAGAGCGGTGGCTCGAACCTCGAAACAAACATCTTGTGTTTGCGATTGCCTTGTGTCCATTCTTGCTTTAAATTTCTATTACTCTATATTGCTTTCAATTACTTGCTTGTGATCTTGTTTCTTCCTTTGTGCTTTTATTTCAAGCTTGTGATACTTGTGATATATTGTGTGCATCTCACTATTCATCCATCATACTTTGCTTTGTTCGATCAATTCTCATACAATAATGTTGCATTGCGCACCTCTAACCCATTCAAGGGGAATTGGGAGGAAGGAGTTCAGAACCTCTCACGGGGTATTCGGCTCTTAGTCTTGTTTTGAGAGATCGTTGCATCATTCATCATACTTAATTTTAAAATGTTTGTTAGATTAGCAATAACACCTATTCACCCTCCCTCTAGGTGTTTTTCAAAAAGACCAGAGTTGGCTTCCCAGGCACATGATCTCGAGGAGGTAAGCATCAATTCTACTTCTAGCTTGCTTGTATTTTCCTCTGTTCATACGCATAATCCGCAAGGGCTTCTCGGTGTTTCTTATGGATCTGATGAGGAGGAAATGATAAGGGAAATGTGATCGGAGTGAAAAATCAGCACTTGAAAACGTGTGTTTTGTAAAATCAGTATAAAAGCGTGTATGCTAATGTTCCATTGATACTTCCGTTATAGCATTGCCTCAACGGGTCGAATCCACAGGGACAGGAGGCGATAGAAGTATTAACAGTCCTTATTCACGTCGTATGTTAACAAGTTCTTCTTTGTTAAAGAATGAGAAAAGAAAAAGAAAAAAAATCTAGAAATGATAAGTGGAGAAGGCGATGAAAAGGGCGATGTGAAAACAATAAAGAAGTGGTTATGGAATCAGTAAAACAAAACAATAAAATAAGCGTGAAGTGAAAAGTGAAGTGATGTAGGAAGCAGGTTTGAAAATAAAAAGAAAATGAAACATACGTGAACTAAGAAGTTGGTGAAAACATGACAAGAAAATGATCAAAAGATTTTGAAAATTGTTTATAGAACAAAGTAAAAAGAAAGAAGGAAACTATAAAAGAAAATGCGTGACTACTAACTATTAATTGCTCCACTAATCATGCTAACCTTTTAGTGATAGTTGCCTCACATGGATCTGTTGGCCCAAAGGCCTTCCACCCTAGTTTTGATGATGATTAACTCATGTAGTTATGTTTACTAATAATCTTGTGTTGTTTAAGTTTCAGATCATTAACCAAGATATTAGTTGGTGATTAGCTTCAACAAGGAGTTTAGAAGCTTTTCATGGTGATTCCAGGGCCAAAGCTTCAAGATCACACATTGCCTAGCCCATGGATGGAGTTTTGGAGCAAGTCAACTTGAAGATGAAGATCATCAAGAAGACTTAGGTATCCATAGTTTAGATAGTGTGTTTAGATCCAATTTGTAAAGCTTAGTATAGTTGATATGCTCAAGTGCACAACACACAAAAGTTTTATGTTTTGGGATTTGGTTTTCATGAATAGCAGATCAAAACAAGTTTACATGGTTTTTATGTATATTAGATGTGTTCAATATACATACATGCTTCATATCTTAAACAAACTTATTTTGATATGTCTATTCATGAGTTTTTAGGAAAATCAGATTTCCTATTGGAAAAATCAAGTTTGATAAAAATACAAGTTTTGGTTTTTGGTTTTCATGAATGGTAGATCAAAACAAGTTTACTTTATTTCTATGTATATTAGATATGTTCTAAATATACATACATACTTTAAACTTGCTAAACAAACTTATTTTGATATCCCTATTCATGTATTGAAAAATCAAGTTTGATAAAAATACAAGTTTTGTTTTTGATAAAATTTGCAAGACTCAAAAATAAATTGATATGATTGATATATGTCTTGAAATTTTTATCACAAGTTTGTGTTTCAATACAAAATGTTAAAACAAGTTTTATGGGATTTTCAGAAAAGATAAAAGATTTTTATAAAATAATTTTCCCAGTTTTTCTGACTCATTTTCTGTTCCAGGCTTCAACCAAGTCGACTAGTAACCTGACTAGTCGACTAGGGCTGAGGTCGGTCGACCGGGCCGGTCGACCGACGTGCACAATTCTGTGCACGTTTGGAGCCATTGGGACGGTCGACCGGGACGGTCGACCGGTCTGAGAGCAGAGCTCTCTGTTTGTTTGGGTCGACCGGGCCGGTCGACTGTGGTTGCCCAACGGTCATATTTTAGACCGTTGGCGGTCGACCGGGCCGGTCGACCGCTGCCTGTCAGAGCTGCCAGCTCAGCTCTAACGGCTAGTTTTGTATTGGGGCTATATATACCCCATCTCTTCATAGTTTTTGAAAAAGTTTTCAAGAGCAAAAATTCCAGACCTTCTTAAGTTTTTTTAAAGTGTTTTCAAAAGTATTTGGGGCTTTAATCTTTCAATCTTTATTGTTTTAGGTTTTTGGAAAAATCAAAGAAAAGAGGATTTTGGGAGATTTGTCTTGGTTTTCATTCTATATCTTTTGCAAGAATTTTTCCAAGTGTTTTTTCTTTGTTGCTTATTTTCCAAACACCTAGTTTTTCATACTTGAGCTATCTTCTATCCTAATCTATTAGGATCATTTATTTTGTGGAAAAAGAAAAAGGAAAGAGGTTTGTGGTTGAAAGAGACCACCTATTGTAAACCCTTGATTTCTTGGTTGCTCCCTCTTTGGAAGAGGTTGAGGTAGTGATTTAAGTTATTGGCTTGCTCCCTCTAGAGAGAGGTGGAGTTTGGTTGTAAACCCTCTTCGGTAGACGTGTTGGTTGTTGTTGTTGTTTTGGCTACGGGCCTACCCCTCGGCTGTGAGGTGGTTGTTTGAGAGAAGAGTTCGGTACTCCATTGTTGTAAAAATCCTTCTCGGTGAAGGTTCCCTCGGTGGGAGTCCTCGGTGGACGGTATAGTGGATTGAAAATCCTACACGGTGGTGTAGGCGGGGATGTAGAGCAAGGGTGCTCGAACCTCGAAACATATCATTGTGTTTGCGTTTGATCCACTTGTCTCTAAACTCTCTCTCTTTACATTTGTGTAAAGCATCATACTTCATATTGTCATATCATATTTGCTTGTGTTGTGCCTTGCATAATTCACATTGCTATATCTTGTATATGCTTGGTTGTTTGTGTGTACCTCACTTGTACTTAATCAACAAGAGCTTCACATAGCATCTCAACCCATTCAAGGGGAATCAAGAGGAGTTAGTCCAGAGCCCTTCATGGGGAATTCGGTTACACTTGTTGATTGTATTAAGTGTGATTGCAAAATTTGCATTAGCTTCCGCATTTAGCGCACTTAGTTTTGCATTTAGTTTTAGATTAGCACAAACACCTATTCACTCTCCCTCTAGGTGTTTCTTTCAGGATCCTTAGCCATCACTAATTCTTGGCTTCAAGAGACAATACAAAATATGGCACATAAGATTATCATTGCACATTCAAATACACATCCATTCCATACAACAAGTTGCAAGCTACTATTAGATCATCTCTCTTTCTCTCTCTGAATCTCTCTGTCCTAATACATGAATCTAAGAAAATATAAGAAAGAAGAAGAAGAACACTACACTAACCTAAACTAGAAGATAAAAACCCTAGTCTACAACCCTCTCTTTTTCGTTTCTAGTCCATCATTGCAGCATTTATAGGCAAAAGAAGCGTCTAGAAGGCGAGACGAGGCCACGCCTCGAAGATCGACGCGTGAGCCCACCAAAATGCCATGTTTGCTAGGCAATTTGCAGTAAAATTAGGGCCAATTGCCCTAAATTTTGGTCAGTGATTCGTCTGGCTTCTAGCACTTTCTGTATGTATTTGATTTTGTAATGTTTGGACGTATATTTCTCTAGATATAACTTCAAATATAGAATCCAAGGTGTTCTTCTAGAAGCTCTTTGGCTTGGCACCCAAGAAATCCGAATTAATTACCGAAATGGGTATAATTAAGTTCTTATTACTCCTTTACCCTAGATTCTTAATTATCTGCAAAATAGAGCAAAACATGGGTGAGAAGCGTCATTTTATTCATAAATCGGTAGGGAAATGCGATATGCAGATGCAAAATTTGATACTAATCATAATGCAAAAGTTACAGAGAAGCTTTGCTTTGAAGAATAGGTTTGGCTCTATAAAAAAGGTGGCTCCTTCTGCACCGAGAATGCTCAAAGAGTCTCACATCTATCATGCTTCTGAGTAATCAGAGGAGTCTCCAACTGAACATTTCTCCGAGGCCCGCGATGGTGGTTGTGTAACGCCCCGATCCCACGGATACGGAGACGTCACTGCGACGTATATACGCAGGTCAGAAAGTGCCCCCACGTATATACGCTAAGCAATAAGTACAACAAGAATCAGAGTACACGACTAAGCGTGGTATCCATACATATGCCAACTGAAAAGTACAAGTACAAGTCATCACAAAATATGATAAAATATTACACATTACATGTATCTTTTATCACAACCAAGTTCAAAAGCAAAAGATACAATATAAACACAAAATGCTCACGAGTAGGATGAAGATCCCGTGAGTCAAAAAGAGAGATCTGGCACAAGGACTGGAGCTAATCGGCCTGCTCACTAAAGAAAGCTCGATCTTCTGTGGATGGCTCCACTTCGATCCAAGCTTCGGAACCTGAACATACAAATCCAAGGGAGTCAGGACCTCCCAACAATGAACAGGCTACAGCCAAATGGCTAGGAGAACAAGAATATGAGAGTTAGAACAGTATAATGAATACCAATCAACAAGTAATGGAAGCATAAAGAGTAAAAGTCAGAATACAATAAATCCACAGTTAGAGTCTATTATTATTATTACTTGTCTCACTGTGATATCTAGCTATGTGACCCAGCGTCCCAGCGCACATAGATCCATATCCTAGTAAAGCAAGGTTGTTATTGGAAACCAGCGGGTGTATCGACGAACTATGTTTACAGTGGATCCCGTACATGCCCGGGATAACGGTCCAGGATTGTTCCGTTGCTTGGTGACGGAAGCCAGCCGCTAGGCTAACAGGAGGGACTTATGTATGCCCTTTATCATGATAGTATTCAGGAAGAGGGAGCAAGCACTCCCCTCGGTCCCCTGGTGGCCCACAGGTCAGACCGGAACATGAGTTGCACAACATTCCTAAAACCACTGTAAACACGAACACATATCGATATCCGCATGTTTTCCCCCGACCCAATATAAGTTGGTCCATTTTATACAAAAGTCAAGTGTATCATGCTTGGTTCAAGTGATGGCATGATAAGTGGTGATATCCATTTATTAACAAGCTATGGAATGAGACTACACAATGATAAGTCATGAAGTGGAAATATATAATAACAAGTCATGGTGTAATATGAAGTAAGATCCATCAAGTAACATGTCATGAGGTATCAGTCATGAAGCACAAGTAACAATAATACATAGCACATGGACCAATGATAAGATCCAAATTCAGAAAAGAAATCAACTAAGACAAACAGTCAGAATTAGTCGACTAGGTGGAAAGGTTAGTCGACTAATAGGGGTCTTAAGTCGACTAACAGTCAGGATTAGTCGACTAAAACTGGGTTCCAGAGAGTTAGATTCTGGTTTCAGGAAAAGTTAGTCGACTAAGTGGAAGGGTTAGTCGACTAACAATGATTATAAGTCGACCAACAGACACTTAAGTCGACTAAGTCTGTGATACAGAGAGTTGGGATTTATTTCAGGGAAAAGTTAGTCGACTAGGGTCAAGGATGTAGTCGACTAAGGGTCTCTAGTCGACTGGTAATTTGGTCTAGTCGACTAAAACTGTGTTCCAGAAAAGGTTACGTTTCAAAACAGAGGGGTTAGTCGACTAATACCTAGGTCAAGTCGACTAATCGTCTAGAAACAGAATACAGAACAGATTTTCTGATGGTTGTGTTTGATGTCTAAAAACATGATTTTGAAGATGTAAATATACAAGATATGAGAACACAAGTGTGCTAGGAATTAGACAAGTCTTGGTGAGTAAAAATACTCACTAGGATTGGTTAATCGAAGCTTTACGAGTTCCGAAAAGGTTGTTGTCGACAATATCACCAACTTGATCCTTGGCGATGTTGCGGACGATCCCAATCCAAAGAAGTGGTGGTTGCTTGAGATGGAGAAGATGACCTAGGTGATGTTTTGGAGTTAGGGTTTGAGTTGAGATGAAGGAGGATTTGGTGAGGGTGAAGGTTTCTCTTGGTGGAAGGAAGTAAAAAAGGAAAAGAAGTGTAAAGGAAATGTTTAAATAGGTTTTGATTTTGTAAAGGAGATGCAATTTATGTAGAAGAGAGGGGGCTTTGTGTAAATAGGGGAGGGGATGAGTGTCCCTCTTCTTGGCCACTTGGCCGGCCATGGGAGAGAGAGAGAGAGAGACATTAAATGAGGGGTTGATGGAAGTGAGTGGAGGTGAAATTTTGGGAAAAGGTTGGAATTTTGGGAAATAGAAAAACTTGTGGTTGTGGAGGAAGGAAGGAAATTAAGAAAAAGGAAAAAGGAAAGGAAATTATAAATGAAAATATTTTCTCTTGGATTTAAAAATGAAAAGACAAATTCCCGGGTTTAAGTCGAGGATGCGGAAAACGTTTCGGAAAATACCGAAATCGTCCGAAATTCAAGTATCTCGGAACGACTCGCAAAATTTACTAAAAATCAAGAATATTATTTTAAGACTCATGGTGAAATTCTTTTGGAGAAATAATTTATAGTTTTAAAACTAAAAATCCCGGAATCAGTTATCTACCGACTCCGTTGGAATTTTCATAAATTCATAAAATTCTCAAAAAAAGTATTTAGATAGAAAATATGATTCTAAGAAATAAAGTCTAAAGGACCTTCTAGAAATTTCTAACTGTTTGTGAATTAAAAATCCGAGAATCGATCAGCGACACTGGTCGACACCGGTTTTGAAAATATTTAATTAAATTCAGGAAAATTCCAGAAAATCATAGAAAATATATAATATTGGAAAATGATTTTTAAAACTGAAATCGGTCAAATACAGGAAGTAAATCGAAAAATACGATCGAAAAACTGAATACGCAACTAAGTACGTATTCCGGGAACGGGGTATTACAATCCACCCACCTTACAAAAAATTTCGTCCTCGAAATTTCAGAAAGTGAAAGGTAACAGCAAAGAAGGATAACCATAGAGAAGGATAGAAGGAAAGAGTTTTACCAATCAAGAAGTGAAGAGTTGAGGGTAACGCTCACGGATAACATCCTCTCGTTCCCACGTGGCCTCTCCTGGTGCATGTCTGTTCCAAGACACCAACACTAATGGTATAGCCTTATTCTTCAATGTCTTGACACTTCTGTCCAAAATGGCCATCGGTTGCTCTTGATATGACAAATCCGGTTGTAGTTCCAGTTCGGAGTGATCCAGGATATGACTATCATCCTTCACATACTTCCTCAGCTGTGATACGTGGAATACATTGTGAACTCCGTCCAAAGATGGCGGTAACGCCAACCTGTAAGACACATCTCCCACTCGGTCCAAGATCTCGAATGGGCCGATATATCTCGGACTAAGCTTTCCACGAGTACCGAACCGGATTACTCCCTTTGTAGGAGATATCTTCAAAAACACATGATCCCCTGTCTGGAATTCCAATGGCCTTCTCAGTGTGTCTGCCCAACTCTTCTGCCGACTCTGTGCTGCCCTGAGGTGATCTCTGATAATCCTGACTTTATCTGTTGTCTGAATCAGGATCTCAGGTCCCAAAAGTCTCCTCTCACCGACTTCATCCCAACAAATCGGTGACCTACACTTCCTACCATATAATGCTTCAAATGGTGCCATCTTGATACTTGCCTGATAGCTGTTATTATAAGAAAATTCAGCCAAGTGTAGATGGTCTTCCCATGATCCCTGGAATTCAATCATGCAGGCCCGCAACATATCTTCAAGAATCTGGATAGTCCTTTCAGATTGTCCGTCTGTCTGAGGATGATATGAAGTACTGAATTTCAGACGAGTCCCTAGACTTTCTTGGAGGCTTTCCCAGAAATGAGATCTGAATCTGGTGTCTCTGTCTGATACAATACTAACTGGAACTCCATGCAGACGAACTATCTCCTTCATGTACTTGTCTGCCAGAACCTCTGTTGTCTGACCTACCCTGAATGGTATGAAGTGAGCTGATTTGGTGAGGCGATCAATGATTACCCACACAGCATTATTACCTTTAGGACTGCGAGGCAATGCCGTGACAAAATCCATGGTGATGTACTCCCACTTCCACTCAGGTATCGGTAAAGGTTGTAGAAGTCCAGCTGTCCTCTGATGCTCTATCTTTATCTGCTGACAAACCAAGCACTTGGCAACATACTGGGCTATCTCCCTCTTCATAGCATTCCACCAAAACTGCTTCTTCAAGTCTTGATACATCTTGTTTCCCCCTGGGTGTATGGAATATGCTGAACTGTGCGCTTCTGCTAGAATCTTCTGCCGAACTTCTCCTTGGGGAACACAAATCCTGCTGCCAAAATATAATGCACCATCTGGATGAATACAGACATCAGTCCTCAATCCTGCCTCTACTTGAGCTCTGAATTTCTGCAATCTGGGGTCTTCCTTCTGAGCTTCCTTGATCTCATCTATCAATGTTGACTGAATCTGCAAGGTCATGAACTGTCCTGCCTTATCAACTCCTTGTACCAACATTAAGTCCAATCTGATGATGTCTTGAATCAACTCCTTCTGCTGAGTAAGTTGGACAAACACTCTATTCTCTGGCTTCCTGCTCAGAGCATCCGGTACTGTATTGACCTTGCCTGGATGATATTGCAAGTCAATATCATAGTCCGCCATCAGCTCCAGCCACCGCCTCTGCCTCATGTTCAACTCCTTCTGTGAGAAAATATACTTGAGGCTCTTGTGATCCGTGTATATCAACACCTTATCTCCCAGAAGATAATGCCTCCAGATCTTCAAGGCAAAAATAACAGCTGCTAGCTCCAAGTCATGAGTTGGGTAATTCCGCTCATGAGTCTTCAGTTGCCTGGATGCATAAGCTATGACATGATCATGTTGCATAAGTACACACCCCAGGCCTTTTCCTGATGCATCACTGAAGATGACCATCCCTCCTCTTCCTGAGGGAGTCCTCAAGATTGGAGCTGAAATGAGCCTCTGCTTCAGTTGCTCAAAAGCTGCAGTACATTCCTCTGTCCATATGTACCTTTCTCCTTTCCGAGTGAGCTGGGTTAACGGAGCTGCAATCCTAGAGAAATCTTGGACAAAGCGTCGGTAATATCCGGCTAGTCCCAGAAAACTCTTAATCTCAGTCACCGTCCTCGGAATTGGCCAATCTCTCACCGCCTGGACTTTGCTGGGGTCAACTGAAATCCCTTCTGCTGAAACTATGTGTCCAAGGAAGGCTATACTGTCCAACCAAAAGTCACACTTGCTCCTCTTAGCATGAAGCTGCTCCTGCTGGAGAGTCTGCAATACAATCCTCAAGTGTTCTGCATGCTCCCTGTTGCTCTTTGAATAGATCAAGATGTCATCTATAAAAACCACTACAAACTGATCCAAATAGGGCGAGAACACTCTGTTCATCAAATCCATGAAAACTGAAGGGGCATTGGTGACTCCGAAAGGCATAACTAGAAACTCATAGTGGCCATAACGGGTCCTGAATGCCGTCTTCGGAATATCCTCTTTCCTCACCCTTAGCTGATGGTAACCCGACTGTAAATCTAGTTTAGAGAATACTCGGGCTCCATGAAGCTGATCAAACAGATCATCAATCCTTGGTAAGGGATACTTGTTCTTGATGGTAACTTTGTTCAATTCTCTATAATCAATACAAAGCCTCTTACCACCATCCTTCTTACTCGCCAATAGCACTGGAGCTCCCCATGGTGAAGTACTTGGTCGAATTAACCCCTTATCAGAGTATTCCTGCAGTTGCTTCTTCAGAATCTCTAACTCCGTCGGTGCCATCCTGTACGGAGCCTTGGATATAGGAGCTGTTCCAGGCACAGTCTCAATAGAGAACTCAATCATCCTTTCAGGTGGCAGTCCTGAGATCTCAGCAAACACTCCTGGGAATCCATCCCACACCGGTACTCCCTTCCTCTGAATCTCCGAAGTAGTCATCCGAATCTTTCTCTTGGTAGACTCCACTTCTCCACTGAATTGGAATTCCGGTTGACGAGGGATCCTGAAAATAATCTTCTTCTCCCTACAGTCAATAACTGCATAATACTGACTGAGCCAGGTCATGCCTAAGATTACGTCGTACCCCTTGGTGTCTAGTACGAGCATATCTATGGCCAAGGTCTTATCACAAAGTTCTACTGGACAGTCAGCACAAACTCTAGAAGATATGACTACTCCATTCCCTGTACTAATCTCCCATTTGTGGTCTAAAGATTTAACAGGTATGGAATGCAATGCCACAAAATGATCTGAGATAAAACAATGTGAAGCACCTGAATCGAAGAGGGCTAAAACAGGTTTAGAATGCACCCTGATATTACCTGTTATCACCTCCTCAGAAGTCTCAGCCTCTACTTCTGTCAAATTGAAGGCTTGACCCCTTCCACGCCCTGCAGCAGTCCTAGCTCCTCTCTGAACTGGGCGAATAGCTTGCTGTGGAGGAGGGGGAGGAACTCTCCTGATCATCGGTCCTTGATTCCTCTGTCCCGGTGGCCCTGGGAGTGCTCTCTGTCCATTCGGTCCCGGTAGTGCTGGCAAAGCTTGGCCGGCTATCCCCATTCTCCTGTGTGGACAGGCTTCTATGGAATGGTCTCGGGAACCACATACCAAGCATAATCCATTGGCCCTACGGCAATTCTGTCGAATGTGACCTGGTTTCTGACAATAGCTACAGAAGGAAAAAGGTTGGGCCGTCTGGTAAGGAGCTGGTCTGAATGGTCGCCTCACAGTCTGAACCTTTGCTGCTCTGTAAGGGCCTCCTCTTCCCATAGGTGCAAATGGCCTCTTCATGGCCTGGTTCCTCATCTGGTTCTCTTGTTTCTTCTTTAGCCCACGCTCCACCTCTCGAGCTATGGTGAGAACCTCTGAATAAGTCTTCAGCTGCTGGGGCATTAAGAAGACCTGGATGTCCATCTGCAAGCCCTGCTGAAACCTACTTGCCCGCTTCTCCTCATCAGTTACCATGTACGGAGCAAAGCGGCTAAGTCTGAGAAATTTCGCGGCATACTCATCCACGGATCTATTCCCTTGCTGAAGTCTGATGAACTGCTCTTCCATGTCCTTCTGAGCAGTGGCAGGGAAGAATCTGCTATAAAAGCTCTTGGAGAATGTGTCCCAGGTGACAGGCTTCTCCAATCTGGCCTCCTCAGCTAGCCACCAAGTTCTGGCTATATCCTTCAATTGAATCTTAGCAACCTCCACTTGATTCTCCTTTGGAACTCGAGCGGCATTCAATAAGTCTGTGGTGTCTGTCAGCCATTGCTCAGCATCCAGGGGTTTCTCTTCACCCGTGAATATGGCTGGTTGCAGCCGTCTGAAGTCTGAAACATTTCCCGGCCTCTGTTCCTTTGGAGCTGCCAATTCTTGCCGGAGGAGTTCCGTCTGTTGCTGCTGGTTCTCCATCATCGTCTGAATGACCCTCAGAATGTCCACATTCTCTCCCGCGGGTCCATTCGATGCTTGTCCGGAATGGTTACGACCCGTCCTTCTCTCCATACCGAATTGGGATAAGATAACTGGAATTTGGAAACAAATGGAAGGAGTTTAGGACACAAGGAAAGGAATCAAGAAGGGATCAAGAAGGACTAGATAACTTTGTACATTGTAGTTGGCAATAGCAAATTACAGTAATTTGCTGCTTAATTGTACTATAGGTGTGAGAGCCTAGGCTCTGATACCAACCTGTAACGCCCCGATCCCACGGATACGGAGACGTCACTGCGACGTATATACGCAGGTCAGAAAGTGCCCCCACGTATATACGCTAAGCAATAAGTACAACAAGAATTAGAGTACACGACTAAGCGTGGTATCCATACATATGCCAACTGAAAAGTACAAGTACAAGTCATCACAAAATATGATAAAATATTACACATTACATGTATCTTTTATCACAACCAAGTTCAAAAGCAAAAGATACAATATAAACACAAAATGCTCACGAGTAGGATGAAGATCCCGTGAGTCAAAAAGAGAGATCTGGCACAAGGACTGGAGCTAATCGGCCTGCTCACTAAAGAAAGCTCGATCTTCTGTGGATGGCTCCACTTCGATCCAAGCTTCGGAACCTGAACATACAAATCCAAGGGAGTCAGGACCTCCCAACAATGAACAGGCTACAGCCAAATGGCTAGGAGAACAAGAATATGAGAGTTAGAACAGTATAATGAATACCAATCAACAAGTAATGGAAGCATAAAGAGTAAAAGTCAGAATACAATAAATCCACAGTTAGAGTCTATTATTATTATTACTTGTCTCACTGTGATATCTAGCTATGTGACCCAGCGTCCCAGCGCACATAGATCCATATCCTAGTAAAGCAAGGTTGTTATTGGAAACCAGCGGGTGTATCGACGAACTATGTTTACAGTGGATCCCGTACATACCCGGGATAACGGTCCAGGATTGTTCCGTTGCTTGGTGACGGAAGCCAGCCGCTAGGCTAACAGGAGGGACTTATGTATGCCCTTTATCATGATAGTATTCAGGAAGAGGGAGCAAGCACTCCCCTCGGTCCCCTGGTGGCCCACAGGCCAGACCGGAACATGAGTTGCACAACATTCCTAAAACCACTGTAAACACGAACACATATCGATATCCGCATGTTTTCCCCCGACCCAATATAAGTTGGTCCATTTTATACAAAAGTCAAGTGTATCATGCTTGGTTCAAGTGATGGCATGATAAGTGGTGATATCCATTTATTAACAAGCTATGGAATGAGACTACACAATGATAAGTCATGAAGTGGAAATATATAATAACAAGTCATGGTGTAATATGAAGTAAGATCCATCAAGTAACATGTCATGAGGTATCAGTCATGAAGCACAAGTAACAATAATACATAGCACATGGACCAATGATAAGATCCAAATTCAGAAAAGAAATCAACTAAGACAAACAGTCAGAATTAGTCGACTAGGTGGAAAGGTTAGTCGACTAATATGGGTCTTAAGTCGACTAACAGTCAGGATTAGTCGACTAAAACTGGGTTCCAGAGAGTTGGATTCTGGTTTCAGGAAAAGTTAGTCGACTAAGTGGAAGGGTTAGTCGACTAACAATGATTATAAGTCGACCAACAGACACTTAAGTCGACTAAGTCTGTGATACAGAGAGTTGGGATTTATTTCAGAGAAAAGTTAGTCGACTAGGGTCAAGATGTAGTCGACTAAGGGTCTCTAGTCGACTGGTAATTTGGTCTAGTCGACTAAAACTGTGTTCCAGAAAAGGTTACGTTTCAAAACAGAGGGGTTAGTCGACTAATACCTAGGTCAAGTCGACTAATCGTCTAGAAACAGAATACAGAACAGATTTTCTGATGGTTGTGTTTGATGTCTAAAAACATGATTTTGAAGATGTAAATATACAAGATATGAGAACACAAGTGTGCTAGGAATTAGACAAGTCTTGGTGAGTAAAAATACTCACTAGGATTGGTTAATCGAAGCTTTACGAGTTCCGAAAAGGTTGTTGTCGACAATATCACCAACTTGATCCTTGGCGATGTTGCGGACGATCCCAATCCAAAGAAGTGGTGGTTGCTTGAGATGGAGAAGATGACCTAGGTGATGTTTTGGAGTTAGGGTTTGAGTTGAGATGAAGGAGGATTTGGTGAGGGTGAAGGTTTCTCTTGGTGGAAGGAAGTAAAAAAGGAAAAGAAGTGTAAAGGAAATGTTTAAATAGGTTTTTGATTTTGTAAAGGAGATGCAATTTATGTAGAAGAGAGGGGGCTTTGTGTAAATAGGGGAGGGGATGAGTGTCCCTCTTCTTGGCCACTTGGCCGGCCATGGGAGAGAGAGAGAGAGAGAGAGAGAGACATTAAATGAGGGGGTTGGTGGAAGTGAGTGGAGGTGAAATTTTGGGAAAAGGTTGGAATTTTGGGAAAATAGAAAAACTTGTGGTTGTGGAGGAAGGAAGGAAATTAAGAAAAAGGAAAAAGGAAAGGAAATTATAAATGAAAATATTTTCTCTTGGATTTAAAAATGAAAAGACAAATTCCCGGGTTTAAGTCGAGGATGCGGAAAACGTTTCGGAAAATACCGAAATCGTCCGAAATTCAAGTATCTCAGAACGACTCGCAAAATTTACTAAAAATCAAGAATATTATTTTAAGACTCATGGTGAAATTCTTTTGGAGAAATAATTTATAGTTTTAAAACTAAAAATCCCGGAATCAGTTATCTACCGACTCCGTTGGAATTTTCATAAATTCATAAAATTCTCAGAAAAAGTATTTAAATAGAAAATATGATTCTAAGAAATAAAGTCTAAAGGACCTTCTAGAAATTCCTAACTGTTTGTGAATTAAAAATCCGAGAATCGATCAGCGACACTGGTCGACACCGGTTTTGAAAATATTTAATTAAATTCAGGAAAATTCCAGAAAATCATAGAAAATATATAATATTGGAAAATGATTTTTAAAACTGAAATCGGTCAAATACAGGAAGTAAATCGAAAAATACGATCGAAAAACTGAATACGCAACTAAGTACGTATTCCGGGAACGGGGTATTACAGGTTGGCTCTGTCCATATCTCAGTCCAGCATGTGTCCCTGGAAGGGAACTCTGTCATGATGCCTCCGATCGAGGATCCAGCTCATCTCTTGGACTTGGGGGATGTCGCTGCTGATGTGCAGGTTTGGCTCTGTAAAAAAGGTGGCTCCTTCTGCACCGAGAATGCTCAAAGAGTCTCACATCTATCATGCTTCTGAGCAATCGGAGAAGTCTCCAACTGAACATTTCTCCGAGGCCCACGATGGTGGTTGGCTCTGTCCAAATCTCAGTCCAGCATGTGTCCCTGGAAGGGAACTCTATCATGATGCCTCCGATCGAGGATCCAGCTCATCTCTTGGACTTGGGGGATGTCGCTGCTGATGTGCAACAAACTGATGGTGAGGTCGCCCCTAGTCAGTTGAGGGGGAATCCTCGCCTTCAGATGTGAATCTGGATATCCAGGTCCCGACTTCTAGTTCAAGGTTGTTCATGAGAAGAGGTGATGATGTGATCATCCTGAGTGAGGGAAGCTAGCTCGATGAACTGGAGGAGTTTGAAAAGTATTCTTTAATAGAGTAGAGAAGAGAAGAGAAATGGGGGAGGCCCTTGCAAAAGTATATTGATTATTACTTCACTCTCTGAGTATTGCTTTATTTGTTATTGAACTCTTCTTCTGCAGGTTGTGTCACTTGCCTACCAGCTTGTGGGTACCCAACAATCTATCTTGAAGGCAAGGAACAAAACCATCGTGGGCTTGAGAGGGGAGGTCGACAAGCTGACTGCAGACAAGAAGAAGATGGGTGAGGAGCTTGCCCGACTTCAGGCCAACATGACGTAGCATGGTTAGGAGGTGGATTAGCTCTGAAAGGAGCTTATGGACAAAGACAAGCTTCAGGACAAACTTGAAGCAGAGTGGAGAAAAGTTGAGTAGGCTTTGAAGGAAGCTTGCGATTAAAGACTTTATCCTCAAGTCGGCCCTCGAAGATAAGGAACTAGCTCTGGCGAATTGGAAGGAGGTGAACCCTCCATCCGTCATGCTCGTGATGAGGAGAAAGTGTCTTACAAGATGGCCAGTGACTTACTCTCCGAGGTGGAAAAGAGAGACTTGCCTCCAGCGCGAGAAGGACCAGCTTCAGAGTAACCTGGAGAATATGCTTGCTAATAAGAGGAAGTCCAAGGAATTGGTCATAAAAGACTAGAGAAAGCAATAATGGGCTATAGACCTTCACAAGAGGATGAGGTACAAGCAGAGCTATGAGGACCATGAACAAGATAAGGAGCCTAGGTATCCTCTTGATGATGATGTGGAGATGGTTTTGGAGAATGCTGAGGAGGAGGCTTCTGGGGATGAGGAGGGAAGCGAAGAGTAAGGAGGATGACGATGCGGAGGTGGTTGAGAAAGACGAGGAGGAGGTTTTGGGCATTAAAGGGGCTCCGAGCAGTGAAGTGGCTCAAGCTGAGGAGACCTCCAAAGTGCCAAGCGATGCACCCCCTGTTCAGACTAATGCTGCTAATGCCATGGCTACAGGAGTGGGGGCTGAAAGCGAAAGGTATGAGTCAAAGTAAGAGCACGTGTCGAACTCTCTTGCTAAGACCCCTCAAGATCACACTGTGAGTAAGAAGTAAGATTAAGAAGCATATACGCAAACTTGTACTCCCTTTCAGTTATCAATGATGATATTTTTGCCTTGATCTGCTTAATATCTTTTCCTCTTACTCTTCCTATTGGGCTGTCAACTGTAGCAAGCGGATCCATGAACGCTCATATGAAGAAGCCTTCTGTGCTGAAATGAGCCTTGTTTATCCGTGGTGAGACCGGATCGAGAATTTGTATGTCTAAAAACATAGATTTAACCAACTCACTAATTTCGGCCATCCATTTTTGCTTGATGAATGGGCAAAAAGTATTCAAAATACTTGATTTTTGATTTATAGATATTGAAATAATATAGATCAACTTCAACGGAGTGGATCTTGTATTCGAATGTCAGAGAGTTGTATTTGACTTGGAAGGATTCGGGCTCAAATCCTTTTGAAAGGACACAAATCTCTCTCTCTCTCTATCTCTGTGTGTGTGTGTGTGTGTGTGTGTGTGTGTGTGTGAGGACAGAGTAGTATATTACAAAGGTGATGTTGCCAAAATTTTCAAGAAATTGAATATGATCATGAAAATCCGATGATTAACAGGAACTTTATGTTAATTGAGAATATTAGAAAATGGGACCGTTACACACCAGCTCAGCACCCTCCTCCAATCGACTGACTGAAACCTCTGCTTCATCGAAGGAGCTCGTCTTTTGGCCTCCGCCGCTTTGTGATTGCTATTGAGCGACGGCTTGCTTTTATTTCTTCTCTAGGGTGGTCTCAATTGGAAGCTATCCTCACATTCTTCGTTGTCCATCCAGACTTTTTCTAAGCAATGGTAGCAATGCTCCTGGACATGACTTGGTCCCTTCTTATATATGCGATCTCCATCGGAGTGGGATATCACAGAAGCTGGTGGTCTGGACGGAACGACTTTCATCTTGTGGATCTATGGCCACCCGAGGATTGCGTTGTGAGGGCAAAATGTCTCATTTTCGTCAAACCCCATATAAATTTGACTGGGTTTGAGGACAGATCATTACTCAGGCTATCTTCGGAGTATCCTCCATCCTGTACAGAGCGCTCTCATACAAAATGTTGACACTGCTCTCACTGTTGACCAGAATTCTGGAAACTCTATAACTGCCATTATGCATGGTGACGATCAAGGCATAGTTGGGTGGAAAGTGTACGACGTAGGCATCAACCTCTGAAAATGAGATCAGCTATACAGAAATGGAGAGGACCGATCAGCCCCGTTGGATAGTTGCTTCCGTGGGTCTCGTTGATGTAGATGGCCTTCTCTTTTGAGGTGGTGCCCTCTAGTGGGCAAGCACCGAAAATGGCCTCCACCTCTTTAAAGTTCACGAGAGCATGGCTCGTCAGATTCTCCTTCGTTGAGTTTTAAGGGCTCCTTTCTGCACCTTGATTTTTGAAGGTTGTCCAGGGTTAAGAAAACTCCTTAAGGTACCCCCGAACAATAAGATCCTGGAGCTGCTTTCGGAGAGATCGACAGTCGATGGTGCGATGACCCATCTCATCTTGAAACGCACAATAGTCGCTCGCTCCAGGGCCCTTCGGATTAGGCGAGAGTGGTTTCGGGTGCCTCATCCAAGATTGGCCCGAGATAGCGCTGAAGACCCGGTCGATGGGGATCTTGAACGGAGTGAAGTTGGCATCAACTCCATAGAATTCAATGGGGTTCCGCGAAGAACTCGACTGAGAGTGCTTCTTGAAACCATCATGCCCCAGTTCTGAGCCTTGTTCGGAGGAGTATATGGTTGCTTCGTCTTCTCCCCTTTGCTCTCCTGCTTGGGAGGTCAACTCGTCGAGCTCTGTGTCACCTCCTCTAGTTGTATGTACTTCTGGGCTCGAGAAAGAATGCCCTTCGTGTTGGTGGCGTCATTCTTCACTAGGTGTTTGTAGAAAGAGTAGTGTTGTAGGCAATGAATGTGGCTATAGCAACATCATCCCTACGGTTATAGACCAGTGCTATCTAACTATGGAAATAACTGATATAGCGCTTGAGGTTTCTCCCTGCTTCATCTTACGATGAGGAGATGATTGTTGTTCTTCTTAAACTCCTGTCATGAGGCATACTGGTTAAAGAAGGCATCACTGACCTCCTCAAAATTTCAGAGAGACCGCGATGAACCAATCTAAAGCCACACTCTTGAGACTGGAAGGAAATACTCGACACATGAGGGAATAATCATGAGAGTGGACCGCTATCTTGACGTGATAGGCTCGGAAGTGCTTGACGGGATCGGTCACTCTGGTGTTGCAATCAAAGCTCGGTATCATGAATTTTTTTGGGAACTGTGGGACATGATCTCCTCCAAAAGTGGGGAATCGGAGATCTGCAGGATGGAAGATCCTAGCCCACCTCGAGGCTGTGGTCTATCTTCATCGATCTACTTCCTAACCATCTCTACCAAATTCTTGATGTGAGGAGTCTTCGTGGGTTTGTGAGTTTCGCTCTCATCAGATTATTCCTCTCGACGTGGCGATCGGAACGACGGTGACTCCGGCTGCCCCAGTGCAGGCGGTATCCATCGTGTGTGACTACGGGGGTGAGTTTGGGATTCCTCCA
The DNA here is from genome assembly GCA_038442645.1 of Agave tequilana. Lineage (NCBI taxonomy): Eukaryota > Viridiplantae > Streptophyta > Magnoliopsida > Asparagales > Asparagaceae > Agave > Agave tequilana. The sequence continues at coordinate 197,689 of JAVJIF010009383.1, forward strand.
CTTCTGAACCCCTCGTCTGGGCTCTTCTAAGCACCTCAATTTGAGTAAGGAGATGGTTATCGATGTGCATCATGACATCCCTCTCTAAGGCGGCCTTCTCGTGCTCGCAACCTACATCCGCCTCTTATACGTCTAGTCACTTTTGCAGGCAGGTTAGCATCTAAAGGAGTTGGCCTTCAGCGATCAGCCGGGACTCGTGCTTGTTGGCTGCCCCCTTTGGTGTGGTCACTAGGGACAAGTGCTCTTCCCCAACTCATTCAAGAATGGTGTTGGGGTTTTGGGGATGCAAACCGGCAGGGTTCGTTCCCCTGGTGGCTATCTTCTTACCTTTAGAGGCGATAGTTGAAGCAGAGGTCTACGAGGAGGCCTTCTTTAGAAGGGCCATTACCGTTGGAGAGGCTATTTGAGAAGGGGCTTTTTGGAAAGTGTTTGGCGAAAGGGGAAACTCTGAGCATTTGCTCAAGAGATCTCAATAAAAGCACCAATGTGATGGAGATTTTTCACCACGGACGGTTGGATGCTCCCAATCAGATCTGTCAAAACACAAGAAAGAAAAGCGCCTTTCAGATCAGAAGCACTGATATGCTGCCAGCCAAAAACTCTCGGACATGTGAATGAGTATCCTCATTGGGAGAATGCAAAGAAAGTGCTAGTGTGATTTTTTTGGTGATGATCAGAAGCGACACCCCTCTCAATGGAGAAGGAGCTGCATTTATACATGTCAGGGCGGTTGTTGTGGATAAAGATAATGAAGGTTTTCACTATTGCACAATCTCTGAATCACAACCGTTTGGGCTATTATAGATAAACACCAAGGGGGTTTATTGTTATCTACAATTGTTCACATGAGTTGTTAAGATTGGCGCGTAGAGGGATTCATCGCTATTCGCCACCATTTTAACCGTGTATCTGCATAACTTGTAATGGTTTTGATCGCGTTGAGATTATTTGGTTTGATATGCTGAGGAATTCGTTCTTATCCATAACCGCCGCTTAGCTGTAGGGTTGTTACAATTGCCTGAGTTGTACAACGCTTGGAGCGTGAGGAAAGATCTGGATGCACAACTTATTTCGTGATTCGCGTAGATCGCGTTGCTGATCTGTCGCTAGAGTGAAAGCGAAAGTTCTCGGAAAGGATCTTTGTCGTGGAGACTGAAGCATCCTCAGATCTCTATGACGACTGAAGCCTCCGAATAAATGAGCAACTTCGACTGAGTTGAAAATCCGGAGAGGTGACCTCGGGGCGAGACCTAAGGCTTCCTTATCGGGCCCATGTCGGACTTGCTGGCAAGTTGGGCTTGTTGGAGGAATAGTGGGTGGCCGCTTAAGGTGCCTCTAAGGTAGCACGACATATGTCGTGATCTCGACAAGGGTCGAAAATGGACCACTACAGTAACCTATCAAAATTGTTGCAATTTTATTATTATTAATGTATTTTACTGAATGTTGTCTAGTACATGTTTGTATAACCGTTGTTTGATAAATACAATATAGGTCTTTATTGATCCGTCCAAAAGTTTAAGATAGTTCTGGACAAAATTTTGTGAAGTGAAAAGTTGTTTCTGTTTAAAGATTAAAAGTTTAACGTATATTCTGTTTAGCATTTACAATTTTAGGCTAACTTGTGACGAAGTTAAAAGAGGGTTTGTTTTGGTCACAAGGCCCATCTTAATCACGTGTCATAATTTTAGACGCAACGTTAACGGAAGGTATTTTTTGAGCAAAAACGTAGAAAAATTCGTGATATTTTCGAGAATAAAAAGAAGTTGCGGATTTTTTTGAGTAAAACCATGAAAGTTGGTGTTATTTTTGAAAATTTTAGACTTAACTAAATTTATAATAATGCAGTGAATCCAACGGATTGAAGCGGAAGCCGCGGAGAAAAGAGCGGGCTTCTACGACGTGGAGAAGACGAAATAAATTCGACCCCAAATCGAACCAAACAACAATTTAAAAAAAAACTAAATTAAATGCAGTCATTACCAAATTTCTATTTTTACCTCCAGATTTAAAGCTTTACACCTTCGATTTCAACCCCTCGCCGTTCTTTGGTAAGAATCTCTCTCTTCTAATTCCCATTGTTTTCTTCATTTTTTTTTTTTCTGGATTTTTGTATGAAAAAAAGCCCACATTAGCCATTTTTCATCCTGTTTGTCCCGATCAAGACCCTGATCGAAATCCCTCAAATCTTTCGATGTAATTCTTTAAGAAAATCCCTAATCCTTGGATAGGACGAAAGTTCCGTTCTTGGGTTTGTTCATTATTCTTAGAGAATAAAAAGGTGTCAGATTTCTTCGTCAAGGTGAGATCTTGATCACAAAATCATGGAGAAGTTACAGGTTTAGAGCAGTTTTTCGTTATTTTAGGGCTCAATTGGTCGATCTCTCGGGAGGATCAGACCTAGCCACCAATGGTTTCTAGGGTTTGAGAGTTGGTTTGGGTTCTATTGCCTTTGTTGCTTCTCTTAATCCAGAGGCAAATTGAGGGCATTTGGGTTCCCATCCAACAAAGAAGAGGACCAAAATGTCTTCTGGTGGAGTCACTCTCAGCTCAATTCGTGATGATTCGACAAAATCAGCCTTTTGGCTTGATGGCAACCGATCCCCATATTGCTCCCCTGAATCCCTCCTGATATATCTTGCGGTCCCTGGAGATTCAACAATACCCATGAGGGTATTTGAGTCTGATTCAATTGCATCCGTAAAACTCCGGATTCAGACCTGTAAAGGATTTGTTGTCAAGAAGCAGAAGCTTGTGTTTGATGGGCGGGAGTTAGCGCGGAACGAGTGCCTTGTTAAGGATTATGGGGTGGAAGATGGTAATGTGCTTCATCTTCTTATTCGATTGTCGGACCTTCATGTGATTACTGTGAAGACTGCTTGTGGGAAGAAATTCAAGTTCCATATTGAGCGGAGGCGGAATGTCGCTTATGTGAAACAGCAGATTGCGAAGAAGGGGAAGGATTTTGTCAATCTTGATGACCAAAGGCTTATCTATGATGGTAAGGAGCTTGATGACCAATGGTTGATCAATGATGTCTTTAAGTATAATGATGCGTTATCCACTTGCTAGCAAAGAATTCAGCCAAGGTTAGGAGTAAGCTTGTTGAGAAGGACTTTGAATTGTTGATCAATGCACCACAAGTGAATGAGAACACGGGATTAGAGGCTGCTGTCACGAAACCACTATGCCATGATGTTTGGATTGAGCCATTTGTTGTCAATCCGAAGGTTGAATTTCCTTTGGTGATCCATAACCTTCTACGCTCAACTTTGGATGGATTGGAGAAGGGACATCAACCAATCATGTCTTCTGAGGGCACTGGAGGAGCTTATTTTATGCAGGATGTGTCAGGCCAAGAGTATGTTGGTGTGTTCAAACCAATTGACGAGGAACCAATGGCAGAGAACAATCCTCGAGGACTTCCCTTGTCGTCAGATGGTGAAGGTTTGAAGAGGGGGACACGGGTTGGAGAGGGAGCACTCAGGGAAGTGGCAGCATATATTCTTGACCATCCGCTGGGTGGGCGTCGATCACTCATGGGAGATGATGTTGGGTTTTCTGGTGTTCCTCCAACTGTCATGGTGCGGTGCTTACATGGAGGTTTTAATCATCCCAAAGGGTCTGAACACCAAGAGAAGAGTTTCAAGATTGGTTCGTTGCAGATGTTTGTGAAAAACCATGGGAGCTGCGAGGATAGGGGGCCTGAGGCATTTCCAGTGGAGGAGGTCCACAAGATCTCCGTGTTGGATATTAGATTGGCTAATGCAGATCGACATGCTGGGAATATATTATTTTGCAAGGAGGGAGAGGAAGGCCGCATTGTGCTGATCCCGATTGACCATGGATATTGTCTGCCTGACACTGTAAGTGTCTTAGTTTCTGTTTTTAGATTTAGTGCAATTTAAGTTATCTTCAAAATTGTTGTCTATTTGTAATCACATACATAGTTTGTACTTTTGATGCCAAGACCACCTTGGTTCTTGCTAATTTGGAAATTCCATCTGCCTTTTAATTTTTTTTACTAATCATCTCTGACTATGCCTTTAATAAGAATGCATTTGTTTTTAGGATAAACCCTCATAAGGTTCACCAGACCTATATAATTCATAACAGCCAAACTCTTCAGGGCCTTCAGACAATTAGTGCGGTGAATGTAATAATGTTGCTTTTTTTTTTTTTTATCTTTGTGAGTTTTTTTTTTCAATATTGGTCAAGTTTTCTTTAATTGTTTTCTATTTTACTCATATTCAACAACAACTTACAGAGCCTTTATCCCAAATCTTTGGTCTTTGCAGCATGAATCCTTTTCTCCATGCATCTTTGTTGAGGGTCATTCAACTATTAATTATTATCTATGTTCTTTAACTACCTTGACACATGTTTGATTAGGTCAACCCTAGTCCTTCTTGCTCCATTAACTCCTACAACTCCTTACAATGACCCTTCTTGGTCTCTGATGGATCTCTACTTTAATCAGATTATTTATATTTTTTTTGCTTAATTTCTTTATGGCCTGCTCCTCTAAATAAAATATTATTGATTTGTAACTGGGAGCCTGAGCATTCAAACCTTGAAATAGGTGACTTGTCTCCATTGGTTCATTTTGAGAGGGCCTGAATCTGAAACAGAACCTGAACCCAACCCTGATTTAAAATGTTTAGTTGTACAATCTCGCAAGTCATATCATATAATGCCTTTCCAGCACTTTTCTTCGCATGCAACTAGGTTGTAGTGGATCTCTTCTAATCATTTCCTCTTTTTTTTTTTTTTTTTGCTCTCTCTTTCTCTTTGCATAAATTGTGCTTTTTTGTCATTGAAGGTCTTAAAACATATTTGTATTTGTGCTTGGCATAAAAATAAGACACTAAAGATCATTGTATGTTTGGTTTACTCTTGCAAGTTTTCAACTGTAGAGTACTGATGTAATTGTATTAAAAACAAAATAATAGAGTTTAATTGAAAACATCACCCTATTACTAAATGCTAGATATTTGTTTGAACCCTATGAGCTTTAGACATATGAACAGGAAGTTTGTGCTTGAGATAAGTTGTTGTAATGGTTTTTGCCAACAGGAACTCTAATTTACCTAGTGGCATGTTCATTATTCTATTAATATTCCTAATTCTGATTTCTTAGATGGAGTTTTTTTTATCCAGCATTAGCATCAAGCTCTTATAAGGAAACAATCAGATTCCATTCAACTATTTTTCTTCATTGTTTTAGTATTTAATATTTAACCTCAAAATCATTTAGTTATAGACCAAAATTTTACTATAAACTCATATGATCTTATTTATTAAATTCTCAAACAAGTGTTTACTGTTGCAAGATTTGCCCATAATATACTTCTTGAGGTCTTTTTAAGTTCTCATTAGTAATGTTGTCTGATAGGACAACCATATTAGACACGCACTAAACTTTTAGGTGTGTTGTTCTACTGAAAGTGAGGAAAAGCAAAGGAAGCAAGTCAAGCACCGACTTAATGATAGAAAGTGAAGAGTAAAATAAACCAATCCTTGTCCTCTAGATTTTTGAAAATCCTAATCACCATTGTCTTAATGGTAGAGAGAAAAGAATACTTAACCATATACAGTCCTTGCTTGTGTGAATATGGGACACTAAAAGCACGGTTTGTTGGAATAAGGATTCCAGTAGTAAGAGCTGCTGCCGAAAAGGTGGCCATCTGACTAGTTTAGGCTGATGGTTCAAACAGTCGGAACAGTCTTGTTTTGTAGCAACTGATGCATCTAAGTTGAGGTTCCTAGTTTTAATTTGAATGGTATTATTTATTTAGTATTCAGTCGTTGCCTATTTATTTGTAAGCAAAACAATCATTTTGATAAATTCTTTTTCTTTCCATTGGATTGGTGCTGTAACTATCACACCCTTTTTCTTGTTCTATTGCAGTCGTATCAACTGCAATATTAATTAAAAATCTCTTATTTGTAAATGCATGCATGCAATGCAGTTTGAGGATTGCACGTTTGAGTGGCTCTACTGGCCTCAAGCCCGTGAACCTTTTAATGCTGAAACTATTGAGTACATTAAATCTCTGGATGCTGAGCAAGATATTGCCCTTCTGAAGTTCTATGGCTGGGAGATCTCACCTGAGTGCTCCCAGACCCTTCACATCTCCACCATGCTCTTAAAGAAGGGTGCAGAAAGAGGACTCACCCCATATGATATCGGAAGCATCTTGTGCAGAGAAACGCTCCATAAGGAATCCAAGATTGAGCAAATCATCCAGGAAGCAAAGGACAACAGTCTTCAGGGCACCAGCGAAGCTGTGTTCCTCAAGTCTATTTCTAGCATCATGGATCGCCACCTTGACGAACTTACCTTATAGATTATAAATAGATCAAGGTCAAATTATATGCATATGTGCGTTGATTTATGTCTCTAGGGGTGATGTATTTCTGCAATTGTACGTGAATGACCTCTAGCTAGCTGCCCCCGCTTCTGTTTTGCAGACTAGTACCTGATCATGCTGCAAAGAGGTGAGAGGTTCTTGAGGACTTTTGATGTACTGCTGTAACCATCTAGTTCTGTTTCTGCTGATCTAGATCCATTGCAGTTTTTCCTTCAAGAAATGACCAGAAACTCAATACGTTTTATGAATAAATGTGGCCTCATGATTTCATCTGTGGACTTACCTGGTATGTTGGTTGCTAATGCACTTTAGGGTTAAATGGCACCTATACTCTTTTATCTTCATGTGGTTTCAGGGAAGTTTGCTACTGCTTAATGGTAGTGAACAAATCAATACTCTGCTTTGGCTGGAAGTTTGGAGGTGAATCATTGTTGAATGATATTTAAAATTCTGATATTTTTGCTGCAGCAGAATGGTAATGGTATAATGTGGCGAATAATTCTTCCCATATCTGCATCTAATTGCTACTCGTTCTTGTCACATTTGTGTGAAACAACTTCTCATTTTTAACTTCGAACTGCAGTGAATTGTCAGTCCTATCATGATAGTACAAATTAAGCATGACATTAACGATATCAATCTTTAAAAGTTATACATGAAAACAGCCTACAGTAAATGTCTTTGGATGTTTTATCGATTCGTTTCTATGTTAAGCAGACGAATTCAGAGAGCATTGCATTTTACAACCATTTTGATTCCCGTGTGAGCAAGCAGTATGTGAGCTTTGCTTGCTTTAGATCCTCTGTTTTGGTAACAAAGAGAGCTCTATATTATCAGCTCCTCTCATGCGAAAAGAGTATGTGGGTCATCGTCCCATCTGAACAATAGATGTTTACCTGTAAATACCTGAAAGTGCAGTCCCTTGCTACCTTCCAAGCTTTTTCTTGCAGCCTCCCGGCTCAGGTCTGAAAAGGGAAGATGAACTTCCTCCTTTTTGAGCAAAAGATGAGAGAATCACCTGTTTTGATGGCAAAAGGGAGAGGGCAGTATCATCTCTTTTGTGGGGGCATCACAATTTTGTCATAATGATTTGAAACTTAAAACATCCCAAAACATATCTGTACAAATACAAACTTTGAGAATAGAAACAAATGGTATAATCTCATGTTTCGGGTCATCCCGTGATATACAGTGTACAATATCTTTCTAATACAAAACATTTCTCTGACAACAAACTTCTGACATTAGTTGTATATTATTCGAACACTGAAACAAAATACTAGCAAAAAGGGATAATTCTCATCACGGAAACTGAAACTTAAGATCTTCAATCACACTGAAATCCAGCTTTTATTATGAGCATACAATTACATTGTACTAGAACAATATGTTGTATATCCATGCAACTCCTTTAAGCAACCTCTTCAAAGGGCCTGGAACTTTCAAGCTGTTGATCGGATCTTCACCGGGCAATATGATTTTCACCTGGAAGAAAGATGTGCATTTTAATAAATCTACATGAAACTCATCATTAGAAACTTCAGGTATGTTTAAAATTCTTCAGAGATTCTCATGAAATAAAGAGAAGGGTTTATCACTAAAATCAACTGTAATCATTCATGCACTCCAGGAAGATAACATCAGAAAGTGGTTTCTCTAGTGTTAAAAGTGAAATAAATAGCATAGTTTCTGAAAAGTAGAGAGAAAAACGGTTTAAAAACTTTTATTGGTTTGCGGGGACTTGGGTGTTAATTTGTGCTAAACGTAATTATAATTACATAAAGTAATTGTTTGCAATTACAAATTGTTTAGCTTACATGCAATAACACTACTAAGCCTAAGATGCTTAAACAACCTGAGGGCCTGTGGGGAACTTGGATTCACCAACAGGCTACAACGGAGTAAGATAATTGAGAAATCCAATGGAAAACAAAGAGAACTTTTGAGTGTAAAGAATGAACAAAGTGAAGGAATCCAATGGAAAACAAAGAGAACTTTTGAATGAAAAGAATGAACAAAAATGGATGATCGGAAAGGGGTAGGAGGAAAGAGCAAATGACAATTACAAATTGTAAGACAGAAAATCCTGTCATAAAAAGGTGATGAAAACCATACATTAAGGGATAACACCGCTATTGTTTCGCATCAATTCCATGCTCAGAGGCTTCAGAGGAAGGATTATCTATGGTTTAGCATACCTGAAGCTTTCTTCGACCCCATCTTAACGCATCAGCATGTCTGGCGTGATATAGATCAATCTTGTCGGGACCAACTATAGCACCACCTCTATCTTCACCTGAAAATTTTCACGAATAGCATGACTATGTACTGTCAGCACAGAATGATGAAAGTGATGGATCAAAGTGCATTAGCAAAGAAAATCCTCGTTATGGTTAACTATAAGAAAATTCAGAGCTCATCAACAAGAATTTTTCTGGTTGATAAAAAATGACAGCTAGGAAACACGGTTTAGCTATGAGACCCAAATAGCATCTCCTAGTAGTAGTCTGTATATGCTAAGTATGCAACTCCTGAACACAAAAGGCAGGGGGAAGGGACACAGGCCTACCAAGTAATAAGAGGATTCTTTACCTAATGATGATTGGACAAGAATATGGAAGGAGATGCCTACATTAATTCTTGCTAACCAGAAGTCGGAAAGACAATTTCCTATCAGAACTTCTGAAATGTAGATATCTTCTCAGTGCCGTATAGGCATAACTGCTCCATTGTGTCCCTAATGCATATTGCTTGTCAACATCATTTCATCATCAACTTGATCTTTCTCCGATCATCATCAACTTGATGTTTAACTTCAATCACCCAGCTATTTTTGGACATTCACTTTTAACTTGTGCAATGTCATTAGGAAAATAGCTCCTCTCAATTTCTATAGACATGGAACGAGTCTAGATATAAACACTTTTCTGGCCCCAAAAGTAATAAAGTAAATGAAGAAACCGCAATCATCACTGAGGCAGAAACGATCCAAATAATGGGGACACCCTCATTCCCCACCCTTCATGCTACACGTTAAATCAAATAATCCACTACCAGAAAACGTAGGTAACTGATAAGTTAGTGTCTAATTACCTCTCCCCATCCATATCCTGGGATATACATACATGTACCAAAAGGATAGAAATTGGTGTCTGCAGCAATTGTGCCATGCCTTGGAAATATCCTCCAAGGAAGTAGTAAACGCCCGAGCATATTATTATATTGTGTTAAACCATCCTTGGACAAGATTGGAGGCCTGGCCTGAAATGATTTGATTGTGCTTTATTAGTAGCATATGTCATATGATAGTAAAATAGAGATATGAGAAACAAGCAATAAGATGAAAAAGTATATATCAAATTTTTACAAACATAAATAAACATGAGAGGAATAAAATTCATATGCTCAGAAACAAGCCATCATCCATGAGAAAATTCATGGAAGAAGCCTTTAATTAATGTACAAAATGATGGTGATATAAACTGTAAATCGCGTTGTTGATCGCGATCTACATGACCTGAGACATATACAAATTAAGTTCAGCAGACTCAAAATGCTTCAAACCCATATCCTATGGAGCACAAAGTATAACTGTGACCATTGTTTATTTTCTAAGGTCCAGAAAGTAATAGCACGAGAACTTGAACAGTTTTGTACATTTGTGTATGGACATTTTAATGTGGTAGATTGAGATTGAGAGTGGAAATTTCCAGCTTAAGTAGACTCCCTCCCTTCCTCTCTCTCTTGTTTATTTTGTAAGGTCCAAAGAGCAAAGGCATGAGAAATCAAGTAAGTTTGAATGTCAGCCTATGGATATCTGCTGTAGATTAATATTGAGAGAGAGAATCCCAACTCAAGTAGCCTTTAAAGCCTCAACCCTCCTCCCTCCCTCCTTCTCATAACAGTTCCTTTTTCTTGTATATAGAAAAGATAATTGTCAACAAATGAAAATAATCTTACCAAAAAAAAGAAGAAAGAAAAGGCATCTATTGAAAGAATAAAAGATCTGCCAATAACAACATGAGAAAGCTTTTATCCCAAACATTTATTGACTGTTACATGAATTTTTGTCTTCTATTCTTCTTGTTAAGGGTCATCTCCTCAGTAACAATAAAAGATATGCCAATAAAAATAGAAAATAAATCCATGTAAGCCTCCAGAGAGCGTTCTAAGAATTTCCAATTTCTTGTTCTTAAATAAATTTCGTAATGTAGTTGGTTATGCATAGTTCTATTTTATTTTATATTTTTGGTTGACAAAGCTATTATAAAACAAGGGTGGTATCTTGTTCTTAGTGTGACAACATGGTGTTTCTAGCAAGGCTTGAGAATTCGGTTTTGGGTCTTCACAGAAAAGTCAGTTTCGGGAGGTATCGTTGGTTTTGAGTTTCGGTTTCAGGTTTCCATAAGTAAACATTTCTTAGCTAGAACCTCTCCAGGACCCTAGCTAATCCTTTAGGATTTTATTTATATAGAGAATGAAAATACATAACATGAGGGGTGGTAAACCTAACCTCATTACTTTACATACCGCACACCACTGGCACACAACACAGGATTAGTAATCCTACAACACTCACGAGAAAAGGAAAAAAATGGATAATACTAAAGAAAAAAATTAATTTACTCTATCTTCATACCCAATACGTACTTCGAGCTTGATCACACTCATCATCTAAGTGTTGCTGCTGCAGTATAATGAGGATAAAAAATATTGTGTTAAGTCATTAGTATTTGGGTTATTAGGTGATTACCCATATTTACCCATATGCCCTACTTGTCTTTTATATATATCTTGTAACTCTTTTTTTATTAAATATACAATATTCTTTTAGAATTTTCTGTTTCTCTACATGGTATCAGAACAAGAGAAACCCTAAACCTAAAAATTCACCATCTTCTTTCCTCACTTTCATCAAAAATCTCCCCCATCTCTCCAAACAGCTGTCACACCCCTCCTTTTCCATTGCCGTCTAGCCAAAGGCTTACCGTCACCCCCAAAACCTGCCGCCACCCCCAAACATCTGCCGCCAACCTCCAAGCCCTCCAAATACCTGCCATCACCTCCCATCTTCCCCAGAAATTGCCGCCCGCCTTCAAGGGCTCCAACTGCCTATTCCAACTACTCAAAAATTAATTTTTTAGAGCTGATCTGAATCTTTTGATGCTCTATAAGACTTATTTGGAGATCTGATCTGTAACTACTTAACTTAAAAATCAGATTTTTACATCTGATTTGGCTATTTGGATGCTCTACAAGATTTCTCTGGTGAGATCTGCTCTGTTTATTGCTTAAAAAATCAGATTTTTTACATCTGATTTGATTTTTTTAAGGCTCTATATGCTAATATGTGGTACCTAAGTTACTTTTCTTCATTACTAGTTGTTTACTGCTACTATTGGTTATCTTTCTGGTGATTTCTCTGATTGAATATTATGTCTGAGACTACGAGTTCATCCTCCACTATGACCTCTTCAATGGTTGAAATTTCAGTCCCCAAGACAATGTTAGGGACTACCGTGAAGTTGAATGATTCCAACTACCTATTATGGGCGCAGGTGTTCCGCATTTTCATTGGCGCTCAGAACAAATTGGCTCACCTCTTACAGTCTCCACCTGATGATACGGATCCCACGTATGTGACTTGGCTTACCGAGATTAATTTGTGATGACATGACTTCTCACCAGTCTGGAGGAGAAGATTAGTGGTAGTGTCATGATCTTAGCCATTGATGCTTAAAGAATCTTGATCAATCTGATTAGGAGTTGATTACCTTGATCTAGAAGGATTCTAGACCTTTTATTTTTAGAAACAAATCTTCATTGAATAGGAATTGAATCCTATTCATATTCCTTCTGAAAAGAAAACACGCAATCACCTGAAAAGAAAACTACTTCACCTTAATTTTTTTCTTCTGCTTCAAACCATCGTCTTCTCCAACTCAATTAAATTTCTTGGATCATCATATCCTCTTGAATAACACAAAATCTTAACAATTTTCACCTTAACTTGCTTTTCAAGCTTTTTAGTAAAATAACTTGAGATTTTGGATTACTATCTTAAATCTTTTCTCAATTGTAACCATATCGGGGTTGTTTGGTTAGGGGTGAAGTGAGAAAATGAGAAAATAGTAATAGTTTTTTTGGAACTTGAGAATTTGTTAGTAAGTTTTTCAGTGTTTTGATGTAAGAAAGTGTGGTTTCGAAAATGTTATGTCGTTTTTCGTGTTTGAATGGTATGTGAAAGTGAAAGTGAAAAAGTTACCACAAAGTTGACCGCAAAATAATATTAAAATAAAATTAATTAATAAAAATAAAAATTGGATTGTAATTAGAATGTAGTTGAGATTTACATGATCACAAAATTAACTGTTTTGAGCTACAACTTATTACAAATAAGATTTACATGACCACAAAATTAACTGTAGCACGAAAGTAAGGAAATGATTGTGTAAAAGGAAAATAGAAAAGAAGGGGGTTCTCATTCTTCTTTTCCGGTGTTTGGATAGATAGGGAAGTGAAAAATGACACTTCCTCATTGCCTTACTTCCACCCACTTCCTTGAATCCAAACAGCCCCATCGTGAAGCCTTTAACACTCTTGCCCCTATCTGCGGGGCTGTGACTGTTTACCGCCATACTTTGGGTTATCTCGGGCTTACCCAAATGCACCCCTTTTTTTAGTCATCCTACAAAACTTAGACGCGTCGCAATTTTGCTTAAATTCCATCTCAAAGTGAGCTCCCTTCAAACTTTTCATTGAAACTCCTTGACCAAGTTTCTTTTCCTTAGCTTGCATTACATCACCTCTGGCCGCTAGAAAATTCGCTTTGTGACGCCTTTCCGTCCATGGAGCCACCGGACTTGAGACATCCGCCTCTAATTCTGCCATGACCTTACCAACTTTATACGAACATTGCAAGACTTATCGTGCCATGGTTTTTCACCGATCACTTGGTGATGGTCTACCTTCTATCGATATTTTAACTTTGAGATTTACCGTCTTCACATAACTGTCATGGTCTTACTGGGCCTTCCCACAGCATACTGCCATGATTTTCCTTCCATCAATCAGAGCTGTCATCCACTACTGTATTGATGTTTATCAGATCCATTGTCCTGCTATTGATGATCTTCAAACTTGATGAATCTACCAATACATGTAATAATCTCACCGTGTCATACTAGTCCACCGTAACATTGACCGTGATTTCTGTCAATTCCTTAACCAATCTGTACAGAACATGCATCAGACATTGAAATCTCTCGATCTGCACCCACCAAAACATCCAAAAAATTGAAAAATATAGGGTTCAATACCTTGACGTCTGAATCCGACTACGATTGCACGATCTACATCCGATCAATCTCGTCCATGATCGTCTTCATCACCCTCCTTTATTTTCCTTTGACTTGCTGCTGTAGCGAGTCTTCATGGGATGTCTTGTGCGATGCTTCGTGAGCTCATCGAGCTCATCTCTTGCCATCCGCCATTGGCGATCGATCATCACCTCCGCGTCTATCGTGTTCAGATCTGAGTATTATTGAGCCTTGATGACTCCACCTTGATCAATATACTTAAAAAGTCATCGATATTTACCTTAGAACAAATCTGAACTTTCTTTTTTATCTTCTTCGTCTTGATGCCTCCGCCGAACTCCATCGACTCGACATCTTCTACTTCATCTAGAGCACTCGAGTCTTGAACAAACACCATCAGCCTGATACCATTTGTTGTGATAAAATTGATATGCTCTGATACCAAACTGTTGCGTGCATAACCCAGGATACTATACTTATTATGATACCAATAGTTGGGAGATACGAGATCCCCACCGACGATCTCAAGCACGCCATGAGATTGATTACCTCGAGCATACAAGATGAATATTAAAAATACAAGAAGAATACACAATTTAGCGTGGTTCGGCCCAAACTTGGGCCTACGTCCACGGGGAGAGAACTTGAGAGAGCTTTATTAATAAACTTGATACAAAGAGATCTAACCTTCCTCTTGATGACCATAAGAGTATTCACCTTCCCCTTGAATCTACGCCTAGATTACAAGAGTATCCTTCTCACTATGCACCTTCACCTTGTTCTCTCTTTATGGCTTTTTAGGGCCTTCTTGACTTTTTAGGACCTTACATTGTTGTTCACTACAACTTTCTTCTACTCTTCTGCTCTAAATTTACAATACTGGATTACAACCTTTATTTATAAGATTTTACAATTCAACTTCTATTTGGACTATGAGATGATCATGACCAT